>MDKJ01249525.1:0-17219 GCA_005239525.1 Nicotiana knightiana
ATATATATATATATATATATATATATATGTATATTATTCGGATCGGGCTGCACGCCGCAGCATATGTTATGTGGATCGGGCTGCACGCCGCAACAGTTTGTGTGGATATATGGTACCTGTTGAGTGAGAGTGGTGAGTGTGAGCATTGAGTACTGATAGAGGAGTCACGAGTGACTGAGGGACCTTACCTATGAGTGATATTGTGCCGAGAGGCTATAAAGTGTGAGATCATTATTTCTCACTCATTTTACACTGAGTCTCTTTAATAAACGTTGAGTTAATATTTTATGCAAGTTTAGAAGGGGAACTGGAGTTTGTAAAGTATTTGGTAAATGTAGTCTTTTGGTTACTCTACTTGTTTTCACTGGCACATGTTTTTATGAAACTATCACTTTTAAATGCTCGTCACTGTACTCAAGTCTTTAGTTACTTTGATTACTTACTGAGTTGGCGTACTCACGTTACTCCCTGCACCTTTATGTGTAGATCCAGGTACCAGATCTGAGTGTTAGCTGATTTCTCCTTTGCTCGAGGATAGAGGTAGCTGTTCGGCGTCCCTAGCTGGCCTTCTTTCCTTTCTTAGTTCGTAGATTTCTAGTATTTCTCCGGATTGTACTAGCAGGGGCTTGTTATCAGATATTGTATTTGTCTCTTTAGATGCTCATGACAGTTGTATCCGAGTGATGGGTTGCGGTTAGATTTGATTTTTGCGGTATTACTGTAGTTAATTATATCTTGCAAACAGGAACCTCAAATGAATTACTTTGACTTGTGATATTAAATGGACGGTTTTGTGTGTCACTCTCAGTAGTTGGCTGGTCTAGTTTCATGATAGGCACCATCACTGCCTAATTGTTTTGGGATCGTGACAAAATCGCCTAAATCCGAGCCCCAAATCTCAAAATATGACCAAATGAACAAACCCTTGATATTAAATATTTTTTCCAGCGGTTCTGCCTCGTTTCATGTGTTAGACTATCCCGAAACTCGTTTTTGATGCATCCTGGATTTCGTGAGAAATTTCAATCAAGTTAAGCTTTTGAATCACCCAATTTGGCCTTAAAATCAGGGAGATATGATGTTTTGAAATTTTAAAAGAAGTCTGGAAATTTAAGGGATAAAAAATGACATTGTCGTAATTATTTTACACCAGAAAATCACCAACGAAAGAATTTTCATTTTAGCACCCAAAACTCATTCAGAACCTCATGTACACAAACCATATATGCGTTTCAATCATAAAACACGCTACGAACATGACGCGCACTCAAAACACCGAAAAGAGGTCATCTTGACCCGATATTGACCATGGTCAAACTCAAAATCCTTAACTTAACTAGTTTCTCAATCAATGATCCAAAACACACACGAGCCCCTCGGGACCCCATTCAATTATACCAAAAAATCTTAAAAAACGATACGAACTTATTCAAAGCTTAAAATCACATCAAACAACATAAAAACCACGAATCGTAACTCAAATCAAACTTAATAAACTTTTGAACTTTAAACTTCCAAAACTTGTGCCAAACCATATCAAATTAACTCGAAATAACCTCAAATTTTGCACACAAGTTTCAAATGACATAACGAAGCTATTCTAACTCCCGTAACAAAAACCCAAATCCGATATCATCAAAGTTAATTTCCGGTCGAACTTATGAACATTCCAAAACTCTAAATTTCCAACTTTCGCCAATTAACGCTAGAACCTTCAAGAAACATCCAAATGCAAATCCGGGCATACACCTGTCACGACCCAAATTCCCAACCCTCGGGATCGTGATGGCGCCTAACACCACACTTGCTAGGCAAGCCAATGTTAGAATTTTACTAACCATTTTCTTTTACAAATCTCTTTAAACATAAGTAAACAGTTTAAAATGAATGCGAAATCTACTACTATTCAACAAATGATATCAATAGTAATTAAATAATGAAACGAAACCATGAAACTAGTGCTAATATCGAACAACCCAGGGTCTGGAATCACAATTCACGAACTACTAAAGAATACTACAAGTATTTGGCTGAAAGAAATATATATCTGTTTTGAATGAATTAAAACATCAATCTAAATAATAAAGAGAAGACTCCAAGAATCTGTGGATGCCAGCAGATCTACCTCGTGTCTCGGTACGAATAGTATCAGCTACTACTTCAACCTAGCTCTGGCCGGTACCTGGATCTGCACAAGAAGTGCAGAGTGCAGTATCAGTACAACCGACTCCATTTACTGGTAAGTGCCGAGCCTAACCTCGACGAAGTAGTGACGAGGTTACGGCGGGGCATTTATAATATAACATGTGAACAATTTACAATAAAGCAAGAAGGAAATTCTAAACTAAACAAAAAATAATCTGTAGCAATCAATAAATAACTCAGCCACCCTTCCAGATCTCAGCTATAACCAATTCTCACGTAAGTTTCCAAGTTTCCAAATTAAATAACGGTAAAAGCAGAGTATGGGAACAATAAAATAAAACACTGAGTATTCCAGTCTTTATCATATATCAGTAAAACATGAATATTAATCACATAACAAGTAAACAAGAATATTCTCCCTTATTACTCCTTGTTGCGGCGTGCAACCCGATCCCACCTGTCCACCCTTATTACTCCTCAATATATCACCCTTATTCCTCTTGTTGCAGCGTACAACCCGATCCCACCTGTCCACCTTTATTCCTCCTTGTTGCACCGTGCCACCCGCTCCCACCAGAAAATCACATCTCATTAATTATAATAAAGGCTTCTCAAATAAGATTAAAGTCTTTCACAGTACTCTTGTCTCAACAATTGTAAACAGAAAGCTGTACTATTCAGAAGTTTCATCAATTATCATTACATAATGAAACCAACCAGAATGTATCATAAAACACTGCCAACCAGCTCAACCTTTTATGTATCACAATGAAGCCAAGGGAACAATTAATACTTTCAAATGCGTGAAACAATATTTAGCGACAAGTAGACGAAAACCAGTGGACATGGAGGCATCACAATCATGAAAGCAATTAAGACAGGAAATAATAGATTGGAACGGGGAAAAGATCATGTTAAACATATAATTTGATGGTGCATAGATACTCGTAACCTCACCTATACACCACACACATGCGATTTCACATAGCATTTAAGTTGGGGATTCCTATTCCCTCAAGTCAAGGTTAAACCAAACACTAACCTCAATTTCACAAGCAATTCACTGCTCAAGCACAAATTTTCCTTTAGAATTTTCCTCTAACCCGCTCGAATCTAATCAAAATTGGTTCAATATCATTAGTTATTGCTAAAGTCATTAACTTTAATGAAAAATCATGATTTTCCTATGTTTTCCCATCAAAAGACAAAAATCGACCTCGGGCCCGCTTGGTCTAAATTCGAGATTCGGACCAAAACCCGTTTACCCATTCCCCCCGAGCCCTAATATACAATTGGTTTTGGAATCCGACCTGAATTTAAGGTCTAAATTCCCAAATTTTGAAGTTCCTAAGTTCTACCCAAAAATCCCAATTTTTACCATGAAACTCTAGATTCTAGGTTGTAATCTTGTTAAAAGTTGTTAAGGATTGAAAGGAATTAGTTAGAGATCACTTACCAATGATTTGGATAAGTTTGGGTCTTTGAAAAATTGCTTATGGAGGTTTAGGGTTTGAGAGAATTGAAAAATGGGTGAAAATCCCGTCTAAAATCTCATTTAACAGACTGCAGTTATCGCAATTGCGAACCCTTTGAAATCCTGTTGCCTTCGCATTTGCCACATATATGTCGCATTTGCGACATCTGAAGTCCTTCGCATTTGCGATGATGTCCTTCCTAGGCCTTCTTCTCATTTGCGACAACAAATGTCGCATTTGCCAGGTCTGTTGACTTCACAATTGCGAAGCCTGATCAAGCAATTGCGAGATCAAAGACCTGGTGACAGACACCATATGCACAACTGGGATTTCTAAGTTCTAATCACTCCTTAGCCTACCTGAAACTCACCCGAGCCTTCGGGGCTCCAAACCAAACATGCGCGCAAGTCTAAAAATATCATACTGACTTGCTCGTGCGATCAAATCATCAAAATAACATCAATAACAATAAATTTAACCTCAAACTCATGATTTTTCTCAAGAACACTTGAATTTCACAATTTCTCAACCGGACGTCCGAATCACGTCAAATCAACTCCGATTCTCACCAAATTTCACAGATAGGACTTAAATATCATAACAAACTTGTACCGGGCTCTGGAACAAAAATATGGGCCCGATACTGACGATTTCACACATTAGTTTATTTCTTTATTTCATTAATAATCCAGCAAAATAATTTTCTTCAAAAATTGATTTCTTAGGCTAGGGACCTCGGAATTCAATTCCGGGAATACGCCCAAGTCCCATGTTTTACTGCGGACCTTTCGGAATCGTCGGAACACGGATCCGAGTCCGTTTGCTCAAAATGTTGACCGAAGTCAACTAAAACCAAATTTTAAATTCTAAAATTATTATTTCTCATAGTTTCACATAAAAGCTTTCCGGTTTCACGCCCAGACTGCACACGAAAATCAAGGTAACTTAGTTTTATCTTTTTATGGCTGTTGAGCCCAGCATAGTGCCTTAATTCATAAGATGACCCTTTGGGTCATCACAATCTCCACCTCTAAAACAAACGTTCATCCTCGAACGAACATAGAAAATTACCTGAACTGACAAACAAGTTGGGATATCTACTATGCATGTCCGACTCGGACTCCCAAGTAGCTTCCTCAACAGGCTGACCTTTCCACTACACTCGGACTGAAGGGAAATTCTTTGACCTCAACTGACGAACTTGCCAGTCTAAAATAGCTACCGGCTCCTCCTCATAAGTCAAATCTTTGTCCAACTGGACAGAGTTGAAATCTAACACGTAGGACGGGTCACCATGATATTTCCAAAGCATAGCCACATGGAATATCGGATGAACTGAGAATAACCCTGGAGGCAACGCAAGTCTATAAGCTACCTCCCCCACTCTATCAAGAATCTCAAATGGCCCGATATACCTAGGGATCAACTTACCTTTCTTCCCAAATATCATAACACCCTTCATGGGTGATACACGAAGTAATACCCTCTCTCCAACCATGAACGCCACATCACGAACCTTACGGTCGGCATAACTCTTTTTCCTGGACTGAGCTGCACGAAGTCGATCCTGTATAACCTTGACCTTATCTAAGGCCTCTTGATTTAAGTCTGTACCCAATAACCGAGCTCTCCCGGCTCAAACCATCCAACTGGTGATCTGCACCATCTTCCATATAATGCCTCATAAGGAGCCATCTGAATGCTCGACTGGTAACTATTATTGTAGGCAAACTCCGCCAACGACAAGAATTGATCCCAAGAACCTCCAAAATCAATAACACAGGCGCAGAACATATCCTCCAACATCTGAATAGTACGCTCGGACTGCCCGTCCATCTGAGCATGGAATGATTTGGTCAATTCTACTCGCATACCCAACTCACGCTGAGCTGCCCTCCAAAAGTTCGAGGTAAACTGCATACCCCGATCAGAAATGATAGACACGGGAACACCGTGAAGGTGAAAAATGTCTCGAATATATACATCTCTGCCAACAGCTCTGAAGTATAAGTACTTGCCACTGGAATGAAATGTGCTGATTTAGTCAGCCTATCCGTAACAACTCAAACGACATCGAACTTCCTCTGAGTCCGTGGGAGTCTAACAACGAAGTCCATAGTGATACGCTCCCACTTCCATTCAGGAATTTCTATCTGCTGAAGTAAACCACCGGGTCTCTGATGCTCATACTTTACCTGTTGACAATTCAAGAAACGAGCTACATAAGCAACAATATCCTTCTTCATCCTTCGCCACCAATAATGCTGCCATAGGTCCTGGTACATCTTGGCAGCACCCGGGTGAATGGAATACTTAGAACTGTGAGCCTCCTCAAGGATCAACTCACGAAGCCCATCAAAATTAGACACACATATACGACCCTGCATCCTCAAAACACCGTCATCTCCAACTGTAACCTTCTTGGCACCACCGTGCCGAACTGTGTCCCTAAGGACCATCAAATATGGGTCATCATCCTGCCGATCTCTGATACGCTCAAATAAAGAAGTCTGAGCAACTGTACAAGCTAGAAAACTGCTGGGAAAAATATCCAACCTCACGAACTGATTAGCCAAAGTCTGAATATCTGAAGCTAACGGTCTCTCATCGACTGGAATGAATGCAAGGCTGACGATACTCATTGCCTTCCTACTCAATGCATCGGCCACCACACTGGCCTTCCCTGGATGATATAATATAGTGACATCATAATATTTAAATAACTCTAACCATCTCCTCTGCCTCAAATTAAGATCCTTTTGCTTGAACAAGTACTGGAGACTGCGATGCTCCGTGAAAACCTCACACGGCACACCATAAAGGTAGTGCCTCCAAATCTTCAATGCGTGAACAATGGCTGCCAACTCTAAGTCATGGACGGGATAATTCTTCTTATGAACCTTCAACTGCCAAGACACATATGCAATCTCTTTGCCTTCCTGAATCAATACTGCTCCAAGCCCAACACGGGAAGCATCACAATATACTGTGAAAGATCCTGAACCTGATGGTAACACCAACACCGGTGCTGGAGCTAAGGCTGTCTTGAGCTTCTGAAAGTTTGCCTCACACTCGTCCGACCATTTGAATGGAAAACCCTTTTGGTTAAACATGATCCTAATAGTTGTTCATAGTCAATTATAGAATCATCAAATAACTTCACGTTAGCAATAATCTCCTTTCAAATCTTCACAATACTTGTAACGAGGTGCGATACATGAAGAACTCATAATCATATACCCAAAATAACGTGTCTCATTTAACGCCACATGGCGGGCACCCACCTTGTAGGTCAAAGCTCAATAATTATAACCCGGATTTGGCAAATCATGAACAGATAAATTTTATACAAAAATTTTCAAATAAACCTAACACGCATGACTCCCTATTGGTACTATAGTAAAAATTTTAATTTCACAAGGGAGAATTTAAACACAAGAATTTTCATCACAAGGATCTCGTCCTTATAGTACTTCCATCGCGGCTCGTAGCCCGATTTAAACATACCAAATCATATTAAAATGTGAGGATCTCGCCCTCAGTTCTGAATCACAAGTAATATGCACATCGTGCCACTCGAAACATCCCCTTTTCTTCTTTTAAATATTTTCCGTTAAATAATTACAACACATAATGATAGACATAGCCATCTCTATAGAATTTCTCAATACAAGTATTCACATAAGTAGATTTCGGGGTAACGAAGATCACCCATGAGTAGAGAATATTAGGAGGACTTTCTTAGATACTCATAACCGAATCAAGTTAAGGAAATTGTCACTTTATAATAACTAGAAATTGTACTTGTAATGACACCATTTGGTGTAACGAACTCAGCCATACCATAGAAAATATATCAATAGGCTGGGTCTCCACCTCTAGGAGTCAGACCTCCACCTTCGACATCCCGATGAGTTGTAACTGCAATGGGGCACGTAGCTTGAGTGCTCTGATGAAATATGACTCTTCCAAGTCTAGTACAATTTCTACCACTAGCCGAAATAAAGTATCAACCTGCCCTGAGTCGTACAAAATTTTACGATCATAATTGATTCCTTTAATGAGTCTGTGGACTTTCTCTCTGGCTATATAAACTGATGAAGGAGTATGACGGGCTAACTTATCGAACCTGATGGCATGTTCTGACACCGTCATGGGGACCTGACACAATCGTCCAAACCCTATGCGCCACACATTATGGTGAGTCCGAGAAACAAATTATATCAATAGAATTTATGAGAACTGATCTAAGTAGTTGGCATTGCAATGGCTGGTCTCCCTCTTCGTAGGCTTACAACAAACACCGACGGCCAATTTCTTCTTTTACTATGTTGACTCGACATTGCTGAGCTACCACTAAAATCAACAACCGTGACTTCCACGCTGAATAGACTTTCTGTAGATTCAAAGTTGTTTATATAACTCTTTTGGTACTGAGGTATAGGGTTATTAAGGAGGCGGAAATACTGCAAGTCCCAGCTTTATCTCTTGCAAAATCTCAGGCCTTATACATTCCAGGCCAAAATCGATATAACTCATGGCCACGTAATCTATTCCTTGACAGTGGACTTCCCCACTTGGCACGAAGTCATAGGTCATAATGTCTGATAATCCACAATGTTAAACTTCACAACTCATATAAATCAACCCCGTTGCTTTCAACTTATTCCCATGTTTTGCAATACTTCATAGCAGCGATCAAGAAAATCCTGTGGGTCCTCAAAAGATGTACCACTGAAATGGAGTGGAAATAGTTTGGTAAACTTGTCTAACCTCATTAAACGGACTAGTGCATCCTGCAACACTGGAGTAGCTATAAATCCTTCTGGAATCTGAACTAGTCCAACATGTACCGACTGAGCTAGAACCTCCGCACCTAGATCCATTTGAGGCTTTACAATAGGTGTTGATGTTCGAGCTCTAGACTGAGCTCTGCTTCTATCTATTCTCCGAATCGTAGCTGTCATTGGGGCTCCATTTCTTGTCCGGTTGTAGACGCATTGTGTGATGTCGAGATTTGCGAGAGGACAAGAACAGACGAGTTCAATCAGTATTTGATATAACAAGAATTCGCACAACAGAGTAGAAATAAAACGAGTTTGTTCCTAACTTTATAGCCTTTGAGAGATAAGTACAGACGTCTCCGTACCGATATTTCATACCCTATTAAGCTTGTTCGTGAATTGTGAGACCTAGGTAACCTAGTGCTCTGATACCAACTTGTCACGACCCAAATTCCCAACCCTCGGGATCGTGATGGCGCCTAACACCATACTTGCTAGGCAAGCCTATGTTAGAGTTTTACGAACTGTTTTCTTTTACAAATATCTTTAAACGTAAGTAAACAGTTTAAATGAATGTGAAATCTACTACTATTCAACAAATGATATCAATAGTAATTAAATAATGAAATGAAACCACGAAACTAGTGCTAATATCGAACAACCCAGGGTCTGGAGTCACAATTCACGAACTACTAAATAATGCTACAAGTATTTGGCTAAAAGAAATATATATCTGTTTTGAATGAATTAAAACATAAATCTAAATAATAAAGAGAAGACTCCAGGAATCTGCGGACGCCAGCAACTCTACCTCGTGTCTCCGTTCGAATAGTATCAGCTACTACTTCAACCTAGCTCTGGCGGGTACCTGGATCTGCACAAAAGTGCAGAATGCAGTATCAGTACAACCGACCCATGTACTGGTAAGTGCCGAGACTAACCTCGACGAAGTAGTGACGAGGCTACGACAGGGCATTTATAATATAACATGTGAACAATGTATAATAAAGCAAGAAGGAAATTCTAAACTAAACAAACAATAATCTGTAGCAGTTAATAAAATAACTCAGCCACCCTTTCCAGATCTCAGCTATAACCAATTCTCACGTAAGTTTCCAAATTTCCAAATTAAATAATAGTAAAATCAGAGCATGGGAACAATAAAATAAAATAGTGAGTTTTTTCCAGTCTTTATCATATATCAGTAAAACATGAATATCCTCCCTTCTTGCTCCTTGTTTCGGCACGCAACCCGCTCCCACCTATCCACCCTTATTTCTCATCCCTATATATATCACCCTTATTTCTCTTGTTGCGGCGTGCTACCCGATCCCACTTGTCCAACCTTATCACTCCTTGTTGCGGCGTGCAACCCGCTCTCACTAGACATTTACATTTCATTATTTACAATAAAAGGATTCCACAAATTAGATCACAGTCTTTCACAATATTTATGTCTCAACAAATAAACAGAAACTGTACAATTAAGAAACTTCACCAATTATTAATCACATAACAAGTAAACATGAATATTCTCCCTTATTACTCCTTGTTGCGACTTGCAACCCGATCCCACCTGTCCACCCTTATTACTCCTCAATATATCACCCTTATTCCTCTTGTTGTGGCGTGCAACCAGATCCCACATGTCCACCCTTATTCCTCCTTGTTGTGGCGTACAACCCGCTCCCACCAGAAAGTCACATATCATTAATTATAATAAAGTCTTCTCAAATAAGATTAAAGTCTTTCACAGTACTCTTGTCTCAACAATTGTAAATAGAAAGCTGTACTATTCAGAAGTTTCATCAATTATCATTACATAATGAAACCAACCAGAATGTATCATAAAACACTGCCAACCAGCTCAACCTTTTATGTATCACAATGAAGCCAAGGGAACAATTAATACTTTCAAATGCGTGAAACAATATTTAACGACAAGTAGACGAAAACCAGTGGACATGGAGGCATCACAATCATGAAATCAATTAAAACAGGAATATAATAGATTGGAAAGGGGAAATGATCATGCTAAACAGATAATTTGGTGGTGCATAGATACTCGTCACCTCACCTATACACCACACACATGCGATTTAACATAGCATTTAAGTTGGGGATTCCTATTCCCTCAGGTCAAGGTTAAACTAAACACTTACCTCAATTATATAAGCAATTCACTGCTCAAGCACAACTTTTCCTTTAGAATTTTCCTCTAACCCGCTCGAATCTAATCACAATTGGTTCAATATCATTAATTATTGCTAAAGGCATTAACTTTAATGAAAAATCATGGTTTTTCTATGTTTTCCCATCAAAAGACAAAAATCGACCCCGGGTCCGCTTGGTCTAAACTCGAGGTTCGGACCAAAACCCGTTTACCCATTCTCTCCCGAGCCCGGATATATAATTGGTTTTGGAATCTGACCTCAATTAGAGGTCTAAATTCCCAAATTTCGAAGTTCCTAAGTTCTACCTAAAAATCCCAATTGTTACTATGAAACTCTAGATTCTAGGTTAAAATCTTGTTAAAAGTTGTTAAGGATTGAAAGAAATTAGTTAGAGATCACTTACCAATGATTTGGAGAAGTTTGGGTCTTTGAAAAATCGCTTATGGAGGTTTAGGGTTTGAGAGAATTGAAAAATGGGTGAAAATCCCGTCTAAAATCTCACTTAACAGGCTGCAGTTATCACAAATGCGATTAGGGGTTCGCAATTGCGAACCCTTTGAAATCCTGCTTCCTTCACATTTACCACATATATGTCGCATTTGCGACATCTGAAGGCCTTCGTATTTGCGGCCAAAAACTCGCATTTGCGACAAAAAATGTCGCATTTCCCAGGTCTGTTGACTTCACAATTGCGAAGCCTGATCTCGCAATTGCGAGATCAGAGACCTGGTGACAGACATCAGATGCACAACTGAGATTTCTAAGTTCTAATAACTCCGTAGCCTACCCGAAACTCACCCGAGCCCTCGGGGCTCCAAACCAAACATGCACGTAAGTCTAAAATATCAAACGGATTTGATCATGCGATCAAATCATCAAAATAACATCAAAAACTATGAATTTAACCACAAACTCATGATTTTCCTCAAGAACACTTCAATTTCACAATTTCTCAACCGGACGTCGGAATCACGTCAAATCAACTCCATTTCTCACCAAATTTCACAGATAGGACTTAAATATCATAACAAACACTTATCAGGCTCCGGAACCAAAATACGGGCCCGATACCAATGATTTCACACATTAGTTCATCTCTTCATTAATAATCCAGCAAAACAATTTTCTTCAAAAATTGATTTCTAAAGCTAGGGTCCTCGGAATTCAATTCCGAGCATACGCCCAAGTCCCATATTTTACTGCAAACCTCTCGGGATCGTCGAAACACAGATCCGAGTCCGTTTTCTCAAAATGTTGACCAAAGTCAACTAAACCCAAATTTTAAATTCCAAAATTATTATTTCTCATATTTTCACATAAAAACTTTTCGATTTCACGCTCGGACTGTGCACGCAAATCGAGGTAACTAAAATTTATCTTTTTAAGGCTGTTGAGCCCAGAATAGTGTCTTAATTCATAAGATGACCCTTTGAGTCATCACAACACCAAGTCCCAATTCACCATCTGGACCTAACGAAATCATCAAAACTCCGATCTAGGATCAAATACACAAATTTCAAACTTGGTCAACTATTCCAACTTGAAGCTTCAATCATGGAGTTCATTCTTTCAAATCGATTCCCAACAACCTGAAAACCAAAACCGATGATTCATACAAGTCATAATACATCATGTGAAGATACTCGTGCTTTCAAACTACCGAGAGAAGTGCAAATGCTCAAAATCACTTGTCGGGCCGTTACATGGACTCTCCAAAACAAATTAACTACACATAAATTAAATATATCTATAATGTAGTTTCTGTTTATTACAAATGATCTACAATTTTATTAAGTTGTACAAATTCGTTGTAACGGAGAAGGAAACAATGCATGTGGACTCTCCAAAATAGGATGCAGAACTTGGCATATAAGGAGAGCATGTAAATGAGGAGAAGGATACTATGCCTTTGTAATCTCCCATTCAGCAAGAGAATGATATACAACAAGGAGATGATTGCAATGAAGGTTTCACTAGTTTTATATGTTACAATATAATTGTAGGGAAAAAACAACAACTTTCACATACGATTCATTTTCCCAAAAGAACTAACACAACCAACATACAATGTTGTTCTTTTCTTTTAAATATTGTAGGTGAACCAACCGACTACATCAATGTAGGTGATTCGGACAATGACTCCGGGTTTGGAAAAAGGGCAATAACACTTGATAATTTTGAGCTTCTAGAGAACTTCTCACAGATTGTTAAGTTCGGAGAAGTAAATGAAGATGAAACAACCCATGTGCATCAGGGAAGAACAATGGTTCCTGGAAAGCATGCAAGATCCCCACTTTTCCCTTATTTCAGTTCTGGGGAAGCACTTCTGTTGGACCTCCTACAACTTTCAACATCAAACATCCATTTATTGGGGTTATTGGAGACGATGTTGATCCTGACTTGTAGGAATAATTCAATAAGTGGTTATATTTAGGTACCGAAACGGTTTCAAAGAGGTTATATTATAAAATTTTTCATATTATAGAGTGCATACAATTTATGGATTTCAAACTGAAACTACATAATTATTGTACTTGCTATGTCTCTAAATAAGAGGAAGGCGCCTTATACTTTAAAAGTTAACTAGATCAGCCCGTGATTTGATCTTGGAGTGGAGAAAGTTGATAAAAAGGACTGGTTTTATACTTTAACACATCCCGGGCAAGTACTCAACAACACGGTACACACATAACTGGCAGCATTTAATGATTACATGTAGTTTCCTGTTATTTTAGAAATATGTAGATTTGTTGTTTGAAAATTGTAGTTAAATTGTATGCAGCATTAGGAAATAATGAAATATGTTTTTTTGCAGCACATTGATGTTATTTTATACTATTTGAGAAAGAGAGGAAAATATGGTCCTGCAAACAAAACACGGTTTACAACCACTGGCTGTATGTTCAAGACTATAATTGAGCAAATTTATGAGAGATACATTAATGCTCCTGCCGATAAGAAGCTTCCCGTTGTCAAACCCTAGGACGCCGTAGCAGAATACATATTGGGGTACCGATTACTTGTAAATGTTACATGAGACAAAGTTGATTTTGTGATTATGCCAATAAACATTGTGGAGAAATTTCATTGGTTGTTGGATGTGTTTGACATCACTGATATGGTTCTATATGTTTATGATTCTATGGTCTCTTCATGAAATTACAAACTTGTTGAATCTGTTGTTGACAAGTTTGCTATTATGATCCCCCTCTACTTGTCATGCACCGACTTCTATGGCTAGCGTCCAAACATCAACTACAAGAACACAAAGGTATACATTGGAAAAGGTGTTACTGACCCTCTTGACATTCAGTGGTTGGTCGGTGAGATACCCCAGCAAAAAGAAGGATCACTATATGTGCTGCTTTCCTTCTATCTATTTAAAAACTTTTCCTCTATTATTTTTTGCAGTGACTGTGGTGTATACGTGGCGGCATTTGCAGAATATGTCAGCATTGGAGAGCTATCGATTTCAAAGGAAGACCTTTCTGATATTGATCAACACCGTCGACACTATAGAGCGCTCCTTTGGGATTATGCTAGGAAAAAGCAAGAGCTTGGTGAAATTAGTGAAAGTGAGGTGACTGAAAGATTAGCAAGAAGAAAAGGTGCATCAGCTGTGAACGAGAGAACACAAGTCCAAAAAAAGAAGAATTAGTTTCCCTTTTCAGTAGAAAAATTGTAGTTAAAGTGTTTAGATGTAGCTGGATTGTAGTAAAGTTATGACATTATTTATTAAGAAGGAATCAACTGCAATTTATTTGAAGCAGATTTGTGCTACAGTTGTTTTACCTTTTGTGTTGTTATTTTGTCCAGAATTCATCTACATAGAATAGAAAACATATGTGCCCTATCCTTAGGTTGAATGTTGTTAATACTTGATCTCGATATTGGTACTATATAATTTCTTTACAGGGTAAACACAATTATTTCTGCAACTACTATACAAAAATACATAATCTATTCAGTTTAGCAGTGTTGTTAGGAAAGGTTGAAAGTAATAAATAAACCCAGTATTTGAACAAAACAACTACCAACTAATTGAATTAAAAGTTGAAATCTGTTTAGCAAACATTCATTATATGAGACAATGTTTATTCAAATTAACAACATATTTACATCACAACTGTAGTTCTCCAGAACAGAACAAATACAACTTCATATGTCTTAAAGGACAAATTATCATCAACAATACTCAATTAAAAAGAACTTTAAACTATATCAATTTTTATTTCCTTTTGGGAGCATTCCTACAAGATCTTTTGTTATGCCTTTCTACTCTGCAGTTGCCACATGAAACCTTGTACTTTTTTGCATTTACTTCATCATATAATTTGTATCTTTGTTTTTGAGGTCTCCCTGGCTACCTTTTCCCGGTAGGTGGCTTTACGACTTCTTCAACTATATGTTGTAGCACATTCCATTTACTTTCGTCAGACAGTGGGTCTACTAGTATTTCATAAATCTGCAGAAGGCTCTCCCTTGTGTAATAAGGAGAACAATAGTTTTCATAAGACTCTTTCCTGTGCCTCAAAGCCGCCAAAGCATGTGCACAAGGAAGTTCATCAAGTTGGAATTGTCCAGAACTACATCTCTTGTTTTGAAGGCAAATAATGAAGCGCTTCACACCATCTATCACAATATGGATGTAATATATTGAAGCCCTCGCCTACAATTTCATTACAAACACACAACAAGTTGTCAGCAACAGTTACAAAACAAAATAACTACAATTATACAACAACTTTTCTACAATTAACAATATATATTTAGTTTTATGGAATCAATGATCTGATGTTATTGGCTATAACTTACTCTCATCTTCTACGATAATGTCCTGTTGTCCTCCAACTCTTTGTTGTATTTTTTCCCAAGGTATGTGAACGTACCCTTTGCATTCAATAACTTTTCATTAGTCCGACGTTCAAGAAGAGTCCTCATGTACTCTAATAGTTCTACTACGGGTAGCTCTCTTGCATCTTTGGTTACCGCATTTAATGACTCTGTAATGTTCGATATCATCATCCACGTTTTGTTCACCGTAGCATGTACCCGAGACCATCTGTGATAGCCAATATCGTATATGTATACACACGTGTGTCAATCTCTTCAATCTTTGACATTATTTCTTTAAATTCATCAAGCGTGTATGATCGTGCCGTGGCAAAGTAAAATTCCCTTAACTTTAGATGACCCTTCTTGAACTTTGACCTTACATTTTTCCAAATATGCCACATGTAAGCATAACGTGGCATGCCGGTATAAACAATAGATGTTTCCTTCAAGATACTCTCATTCCGGTCCGAAACACCACACATATTTGGTTTTTCACCATATGCTTGTTGAATTGCTCAAAAAACCACCTCCATGATGCGTCATTTTCTAAATCAACGACTTATGCTAGTGGTAATATGCTATCTGTCACATAAGCGGCAAAAAAAAAGTTCAATTTCTGTAATAACACTGTAGAATATAAAAAATACAGTCTCAGAAACAAATTTATAATAATATTTTTACAATTAATCTACATTACCTGCTGCATCAATTATGCTAGCTGTTATCTTGATTCCCCTATATGCCGACTTAAGAAGGTGCCATCAACTAGTACAACTGGCCTACAATGCTCCCAACCCTTGATGGACGTACTAAGTGCTACAAATGTATACAAGAAACTGTTATCTTCAGTCTTTTGCAATTTCACTACCGATCCCGGGTTTTCTCCAGAATATACAAATAACCCGGCAAACGACTGTAGGAATCAGCAGGATGACCTCCCGAAAATTTCAAAGCCTTTTCCTTAGCTCTCCAAGCTTGCATATATGTTAAGTTCACACCATGATCCGATAACATGTCAGTTTGTATGTCTTTTGGCGTGTATATTGTCTTAGGATCAGCATATTTTGGCATCACCATGCTGCCAACTACCATGACAGTAGGTTTGCATTGTATGTATGTGTTGTCCATCAGAGAGTATGTGTGTAAGCTATTTAATTTCTGAACCTTGAATAATGCTGATTCATTTATGTTGGTGGACTTGAAGTGCCACGTACAATTGTCCCTAACACATATGAGGCAGTAGCTACAGAATAAAACTAATTCAAAAAATGTTATGGAATTTGTAGCTACAATATACGAGGTTTTTTATGCACAAAAACTTATCTTAAACACTTTATATACAAAAAACTACAACTTATACACAATATGAATTTGACAAATAAAATGTTTTCACCTTCTTGCACTAGACCTTTTTACCCTAAATTGAAACTTATTCATGACTGAATAGTGCTTCATTGCACTGACAATTATTTGCTTGTCTTGGTAAACTTGGCATGCTTCAATTACATTTGGCGAATGTTCTGTTATGATGATACTTTCATATTCCACAATTCCTGGATGTTTGCATATCAATCAACTTCACGGTTCCTGATACTTCTCCAATTGTGTTACAATTGCTTGACAATTGTATCATGTTAGTATTACGATAATCAGAAGAACCTGCACTCAATTAAAAGTATAGCAATTAGAACTCTGTATATTCATGTGTTCAGTATTAGACATAATGCCTGTAGAGACATAACAATTGATGTGTGGCTAGAATTCGTGATTTTAAGCATTATATACCTCGCATTTTATGAGTTTTA
>ML424107.1:0-20495 GCA_005239525.1 Nicotiana knightiana
CTGAGCTTACATCAATTGACTTACGATGTACTCTCACGTACGAAAACATGGGGTGTAACAACTTTCTTATCAAGTGTTATTGAAATGCGCCAATCTTCTTATTTTTTCATATTCATATGTCAAAATATGTGAAATTCTTATACCTTTTTCGAAATGGTAGTTCGATAATTTTTAAAATTAAATAGAACATATCATTATTTATGTTTTATATTGATTTTATTCTTAATTATTAAATTCGGTTAACCTCGAAAGCGTACATCAACGAAAAATTATTGTTAGATGACTAAGAAAATAACTATCATGTGTTACTAAAAAAATCTCTCATAAGAATATTGTAATAGATCATATTTTTTGTCAGTTTTTTTAATTTTTACTAAACATATATTCATTATCAAAGTGTTATCTATAACTTTAACGAAGTAAGATTGAAATAATACCTCATGTAACAACAAAACCCGAAAATCCTGAAAAATCAGACAAAATCGAACAAATCCAAATCGGTATAGTTGGTTTGGGTTATTTTTGATGAAAATTGAACCAGCCCGGTCCATGTACACCCTTGGTATTAATAAACACCTCTGACCATTTACCAGGCCTATGTGGAAATGATATGTGTAACATGGCAATAATGTGTGCATATCACACAAATCAGACGCGTGAAAGCAATTTGCTTAAGTAATTAAAAATGAAAACAAAAGATAAAGTAAAAAAAAATTAAAAAATTCACAAGTACCCACCCGACACACCATCTCCCATCCCATTTCCCTTTCTTTTCTTTATTTTCCCCTTACATCGCGTGCCCTTTTGTTTCCCTTTTCTTTTCTTTTCAATTTCATCTCCATAAGAGGCTTTGAAGCTCTTCACTGTACAATAATGGTGCACCTATTCTCTATAAAGTACTTCAAATAAACTAATGATCTGGCTTCCCAAACATCACAATATCTCCTAGATCTACTAACATATGCCTCCTTCCCCATTAAAACTGCTGAAAATATACACAAAACACATCATCGTTAGGAATCAAAATATACATCCATGTTTTTTTCATTAAAACCTTCACGGCAAAAAAATAAAATTATATACGGGTAAAATCGGGGATAATACATACCCCGATTTCCTGGTGAAGAAGACGGAAGAAGGGCACGAATACACGAGGTTGAAATCGAGGCTGGGATCCTTTCATACGGAGACCCATGAAAGGTGAACAATGTGCTCATAGTCGGGCTTGATAAAGCAACGCTCCCCGGAAATATGGTAAAATATTACGCATGACTAACAGAGGGTCGTGATATCCGTACCTAACCGGATATCACGGCGCTGATCTCGTCCGATGTCGGTTACAGATAAGTAATTAACGAGAAAGGAATTTTTTTACCCTTTTTAGACTTGTACTAGGGATGAAACTCTCCTACTATATAAATTGGAAGTTTTTCTTTCATAACACACATTGTACCACGCAAACCAAGACAATACAAATTCATTTCCTGCTTTTTAACTATTGAAAAGTTCTTACTTTATTGTTTGTTCTTCATTCACAATTCGCTTTGAACCAAGGTTTCGATCGAGGGCTAAACTACTAGGGGTGGGCATCGGTCGGTTCGGTTCGGTTATAAATATTATCGGTTTAGCATATCGGTTATCGGTTTACAAATATGATAAACTGATAAGATATTAGTTATCGGTTATCGAATAATCGGTTATAGATCATTATCGGTTTGGTTTTTGGCTTACCCAATAAGATAACTCATAATATGGAGTTAAGCAAAAAACAAAAGACAATTCACTGGAGTTAAGCAAAAAAGAGAAGAATTCACATATAGTATACTACCCAACTCTGTGTTCTAGCCATAACTAATATTTGAAGCATGTTTCATTTTAACAAATTCATGACCTGTGCAATCTCAAAATTGATACTACAACTCCACAAGCATTCATCTCCAGTTCACTTGAAATATTAGTTAACAGGAACATAAATTATAATTTTTTAGTTTCCTGCCAAACCATAATCAAGAGATCAATATCATTTTCTAGAGTCCAATTGTAGCTAGAGCAACAAGAGTACTAGTAATTCAACAGTTGTCCAAACACAACTGAAATAGTGTTAATTCTTCAACAACAATTGTCCAAATACATTAATAACAATACAAAGTAGTAGCAGTTTCACCTTAAAATTAACAAGTACAAACATAATACTAAAACATGAGCACAAAATAAAGAATCGAAAACAATCAAAAATCCTATACTTTATTATTGAACTCTACTGTAAAACTCAAAAGAAAGGAACGAAATTTGTTCTTAACAAAGAAGTAATTTTGGAATACAAACTTATGCTAAGATTCTAAGAATGTGGTTGTACTTTGAATTTTGAAGAAGAACTGTTCAAGAATTGAGTCAGATTCTGAAGAGTGAATTGTGAAACTTCAATCTTGAATGCGACTGGGAAAATTGGGAGAAAAAGAGAGAATAATGGAGCCCTAAATGTATTTATATACTTAAGGGTAAAATCCTAATATTATTAAATCTTATTGGGTTATCGGTTAACCCATTAAGAAATTGGGCAAACCGTGGCCCGAGCCGATAACCCAATAGTGAAAAAGTACAAAACCATTACCGAACCGTAAATCCAATAACCCGATATCGATACCCCAATAAGTTCTTTTTGGTTTGGGCAGTCGGTTATACCCGATATATGCCCAGTCCTATAAACTACAGTTCAACCTAAGTTCGAGTTGGGCCGTAACATTACAATTGGTTTGATTATTCATTTTTCTTAACTCATTTATCTAATATTCTTAATTATTTGTGTTGAATCAATCCATATATCCTTAAAACCACGTACACATTCAATTGTTATCCATTTTGGGTAAACAGTTTGGCGCCCACCGTGGGGCTAAGGATAATAGTGGTGATTTGATACAAATCTCCATAACACACTCTACTTTACGCTTGCTCTTTAAAGTCTTAATTTCAGGTCAGTTTAAAAATGTCAAATTCTCAAACTGCCCACTTGAACATTGACGCTGAGTCTAGCCATCGTGGCGAAAACAACAATCTGGTGCCTAGCAACGAGGTACCTCCTGTTGGTCCCAACGGATTCAGTTGTCGATCTGGTCGATGATAACCACAGAAGGCCATCGACGTGAACCTGCTAATTGATCCCGAAAACAGTGTTTGCAGGTGACCCCGTCCAACAGCTCGAGAAGCGCCCGAAGGCGATGGGATAAGCCTGCGGTTAATCTTCGAAATGTTGCAGTCTCAACAGGTGGCGATAGTGCAAATGCAGAATCAAAGACACACCCCCAGCAGAGTTGAGCCCGAACAGTCCCGAAAAAAATATGAAGAAATGAGCAGATCACCGAGAGCCCGGGTGAAGCTGAGCCCAGGGTCAATCTCTAAATAATGAGAATGATCGAAGCCTTAACGAAGTAGGTGGAGTTAGGTGAAAATAAAATTGAGGCCAATGAAAAAAAGGTGGAAACATACAATTCTAGGGTCGATCAAATCCCGGGAGCACCCGTGATATTAAAAGAGCCGGATTCCAAGAAGCCTATCCAGAAGTCTTTCCCTCCGAGCGCGGCACTGAAGTCGATCCCAAAGAGATTTCGTATGCTCGATATCCTAAAATACAACGGAACCACGGATCCGAATGAGCATGTGACTGTTATACTCCATTTTAACGTGTTCAAATTAGAGTATAACATATTCGTAATTCTGAGGTTTAATTAATTAAAAAAGAGTAGCCACCTAATTATTTTAAAGCTGAATTTGGACACCAATTTTAGCTAAGTAATGCAGTTAACTCTGTTTTATGATTTGCTTAACCTTAGAAATACTAGGTAAGGGTTCTAGTTAAATCCTATAGGGAAGGTTATAAAGGCGTCCTATATGATCCGTTAATAATGGGTACTGATCAAACTTAGGTTAACTAAGGCTAAGACTTAATATTGTGTCTAAAGTAACTGTTACGTATAAAGAACTATGCAAGTTTAAGTGTGAGAGACAAAGTAGACTGACTTAGTGTAAGAGACTTGATTAACCCAAATCTACTGTCTACTTCTAAAGTTAAAAATTCATTCCAAATTTCAAAGAAACATTTTAAAAGTTACAGACCAACGTTATATGTCTAATGGAAAAGGCAGCTGTCATGACCCAAAATCCATAAGGTCGTGATGGCGCCGGACATCATTGTCAGGCAAGCCAATCATTAATTAATTGAAATAATTTCATGTTCTAACATTTATGAAGAGCATTTCCTTTCACTTGATTACATGTTAACTAAATAAAATCGGTTAAGTAAAACAATGGTTTGAATATTACACTTTAGCAAATATATCCTAACACATCCTAGAACCCGGTGTCACAAGTACATGAGCAATTTCTAAGAATTGTACAATTTCTACAAAGCTTGTCCGAAATACAAGTGGACAAGGAAATTAAAAATAATGTAATACAGTACGTGGGAGACTCTATCAGCTACGGATCGCCTCCGGATGGTACAGCTCGCCTAAGTCTCCAAATCCTCCACATCGCTAGGAATGTACCTGTGCAATAAAAATGCACATCAAGTGTAGCATGAGTACAAAAATAACTTGTACTCAGTAAGTCGCTCGCCTATCCTCAGAGAGGTAGTGACGAGAGGTCGAATTAGACACTTGCTAGAAGTCAATTTAATGTATTCAAGTGTGACACTAAGCATGATTATCATAGGTAATTTATTAAGTTCAGGAATAAATAATGTCAACTCTTTCCACATTTAACACTTTAAATCTTCGTCATATTAATAACAATTAATCAACATAGGTGATCTGATCAAATTAACAAATAATAAACCGGAAGGAACAACTTCTTCCAAAAACCTTTAATAAATTTAAATCTCTGTCATTTCAGTGGACAACATAAAATTTCAGGCCAGTAATCAGACAAAAATTATAGCAACTACGCAGTAAATATCATGCGCAAGCAATGCCGAGGGTCGAACAACGTGGACCAACAATAATAAACTGTGCATTACCGAGGGTCGAACGACTCGAACCATAGATGCATCTATCTGCCCCGCTCGCGAATCGATCATGCGACGCGGTTATACATAAAATGATAAGGCTAGCCTGCTCGCGTATCATACCTGCCACTCAGGTGCTCATATGAATATACACATCCTGCTCGCGAATCATACATGCGACTCAGGCACCCAAAGTTACACATGTTTCCACAATAAGTCCACATTTTTATCAAGAAAGTAGTTTCTCAAGAAAGTGGTAAGATTCTTCCAAAAGGAACACGAAATATAGCTTTTAAATCTTTGTTTTGAAACTCATTTGCCAAGTTTAATGATATTCCATAATATAACCCTACCAGGTATACAATTATCCACAGAGAAATCAATTCTCTTTCTAGATGATTAAGAAAATGAACTCTAGTCTTCTTCAGATATTCAATTACGATTTCGATTATATTAGCAGTTTAATATTACAGGCAGGATCACAGGTACAACACGTAAGGCATGCTAGTGGGTTCTAAACTACCCGGACAGGGCATAATAGTAGCTACGCACGGACTCCCATCACCTCGTACGTATGTAGCCCCCGAAGATAATAGCACATACTTAATTAATTCACCTAGGGGGACAATTCGCCCTCACAAAGTTAGAAATGAGACTTTTCTGCCGTTATTAGAGTATATTTTCATTGGTCTGCCGTTATTTGGATAGTTTTGGGGCGTTATGCGTCTGTTGGAGTCGTCGGAAGGGATTGAAATGCGCTTCAAGCCAAACTTAAGAAATTCCTTCAAAAATGTTGACTTCCACATTATACGTCGAAACGCTCCCGGGTTATCCAAAACCCGATCCGGAATACGCCCAAGTCCGAAATCATCATACGAACCTGCTGGAACCTTCAAATCCTGATTCGGAGTTATTTTACTCAAAATTCCAATCTTAGTTGATTCTTCCAACTTAAGGCTTCTGAAATGAGAATTTCTTTCCAAACCAACTCTAAACTTGCCGAAATTCAATTCCGACCACACCTACAAGTCATAATACCTGAAATGGAGCTGCCCGTGACCCAAACTGCCGAACGACGTGCTAGAGCTCAAAACGATCGGTCGGGTCGTTACATTCTCCCCCACTTAAACAGACGTTCGTACTCAAACGTGCTAAGAACTGCTTTGGAGTTATCTGAAATTACTGTTTAATACCTCGAGCACCTGCCTGTGCTACCACAACCCAGTTGAGTACATTAACTTGATCAAATTTGAAGATTTCTTCTTTTATCCATATAATAAGCACAGAACCTAGTTCCAACACTTGAAATTTTTCTGCCAGGCCTAGTTCCAATAAATAACACCGTAACAACTACCACCCGATATACCAGAACATGACTGCATACCTTTGCCGAATCAGCACCATGCACCGCATAACTCATCATCTGACCACAATGGTACTCCATGAACCTTAATAGCCAAAATTTCACGAATCTGGTGCTCTCGATGCACCTCATAAAAAATATACATACACCCTGTTATAATGCTGACGATACCACTACAAAGGAGGAAATGCGCAGAAATTCATACCCAACTGCAGAGTTAACAAATCATTGAATATCTCATCTTAACTAGAATCATCACCTCATTATGAATCTGAATAATGGTATTTGTTCTTTAGTATACACTTCACATAACCTTATAGCACTAATCCATGATCCGATAATCTCGTCTCACCCAGTATGAACTGCTCAAACAAAAATTACCCCAAACATGACCAACAACCTCACATGATACCACATCGTGCCAATAGGCCATAACTCGAACATGATAATAAGAAACGACTCAGGAAGGGACTATTCAACTCACACAACTAATATGGACTTTTCTCAGAAAATAGGAAGTAAAACATAAGAAAATAAACTTAGGAACCTTACTCATCATCACACTGTTGCAGCGTGCAACCTGATCCGAATAACATACCCGTGGCGGCGTGCCATCCGATCCCAATAACATACCCGTGGCGGTGTGCCACCCGATCCCAATAACATACCCGTGGCGGCGTGCCACCCGATCCCATCATAAAATTCACGTAAGGAAATATACACTGAGATGAATTGCTCACTATTACAAGTTACTGACTATTGATCATAAGCACACTAAGTGCATAATACCATCCTGAGGAGACTAATAAAGCCATATGCTTACAAAACTCGAGCACAACTAAGGTGCGATATATATATATATATATACACACACACACACTCTGGATCTCAAGAGTTGTCCTGCTCACATAACATCATCACTACGTGGAGATCTCAACACATAAGAAATTATCAAGTCGTTTCACAACTCACACGGCACAATCATATTATCACATGAATTTGATGAAGACGGAACAACATCCGTTGTTCTAATACCTTTCCATGAAAAGCGCTCTACCGAAATGAACATGCCTGGCTCATACAGAGCCCATAATCATATTTAAATCCATCCACAAACATCAAGTCTACCTTGCTCGCACCAAACTAAGCTAATAGCTTTAACTGGGTCCAAATTAATCCACTTTCTCTCATAATACGCGAGAACAACCATCATAGCCGGGACAAACACCCCACAACCCACAACCAAATGAATTGAATGCCTTTTAGGCATAATTACTCAAATAAACAATATTGAACTTCTTTATACTCAGTCCAAATCGTCAATCCATCAAGTGACTACATGCCACACTTATACAATCTTCCCGTGGTCACGCTCCCACGACCTTCCACACAAGGTAGCAAGTCTGCACATCCACCACTGGCCATACTACGTTGTAAGACAATTCAAGAACCCATAACTAGGGTACAAAGACTCTTCCACCGAATATCGATCTCAGGTGGTATTGAAGATACCACCAGCTTACTCTGAACTTTCAAATCACTTCTCCTTGCTCATCCGAGCTCATGACATCCTTGTCAACACCGAATCGTAATCTCGATTCTCACTCCCAATTACGTACTGCTTACCACACCTAACATGCCAATATGAGGTAGCGCAAGAATTCCATCAATAGGATGAACACTTCATCATATAGAAACCTTTTACTTAACTCAATTAAGAGTACCATCTCAACACACGAGTGAATTCCCACAATCACCCAACATGCAAATCCTTAAGTAGTAGTCTATACCACCATAACCCTTCCGGGGATCTGCCTACACCTGACAAGCCATAACACTCAAATGCTCCCACATGAAATTCATTACGACGGCCGACAATCCCCGCACACACCGGCACAACCACCTGCACAACTTAATCACATCGAAGGAACTGATCACTGCCGTAAATGTGCCATTTCATCCATGGCTAATCAATCTATCTTCTTTTAATCATCTTCAATTGCCTCAGGGATAATAGTAACTTCCTTCATCCCATAGCAAACTCAACCCTCACTCATCCCGAGTGACCTCGATTCACGAGACCATGCTGCCCTAATCCCGCAACCCGTCTCGTACCCTCTTGATAGTCTTTTTACAACCCGGAGTTTATTTCTCTCACTCCTCCAATACTATCCTGCACGCTGAAACATATCATAGAATCCCACCCATTTTCCTTTTCTCAGGAACTATGCTGCATAAGCTCAATCCTTGATCATACTGCTGCCTGAAACCCTTAAACGCCGCTTCTTAACTTTTGAATTCACTAGGACCGCTATTGAGAGTCACCCACTCTGACTAGCCCCGAATACAACACTCCAAGTCTCTTCTAGCACATGGACACCCTTTTCAATGAAGCACGTGACCGAGTCACTATCCTGACAACTTACCTATGCCTTAAGCAAAATTCTAAATCTTCCAAAGCCTAACCCTGGTCCGACAGGGCCAACCCTTGCACACATTCATCAAATCCCACGCACAATCACCATATTACTCCTTTCCCTTAGAGTAATAACTTTCCAACACGCCGACAATCCGCAACCCTATGATAACACAATCCTGCAACCCAACTGCAGATGGTGGGACTCCCCCACTTAGTTACTACTCGGCTTCCGCTTCTTATACCTGGCCTCCTAGAAATGGAACCACTGCCTATACTCAATTCGATATCATTCTCTGTAGCTCTTAAACCAGCAGATCACCACGACTTCCAACTCTCAGAAGATCACATTTCTCTAGCTGCCTCCATTAACAACACTTATTCGGTACTGAACCACCGCACCTCACGGTCTCTGCCAACCGCATTCTTCAATACTTCTTCACAACACTCTGGCCCCATGCACCCGAAGAAACCATGGCACTGACGAACTTAACACATTCCATTCGATCAAGGACGCCGATAACACATCACAGGTGAATACTCCACCTTACTTGAAAACACCAAGCCTTACTGCTTTATCAACCCCAACCGGACAAATCATAATCAAAATGCCTTTCCTCTGCCGGAAATAAAATACCAAAATCTCAAAATCACACTCTGAGAAGACTTCCCTTCAAACCGTTCATCATGAATCAACATATGGGCAAGCGTTCTAACATCATATCAACATCGCGCGACAACCAATCATAACCATCATCACAAACTGAGCATAATCTCAACGCTCTCAGAAACACAGCTATTGAGCTGAAACAACATATTATCCTTCCACAGGGCAATGACAATAGCCTCAATCAACTTCACAGGGAGAAACATCCCGCACCGCACCCATGGAACCATTTCAATTCCTCAAATTCCTAATTCATAGCAAGCGCTTCGCGACGCGTAAGATTGAGTAGGAATAAGCTTAGGCATAAGCCTTAAAGGAATCAAATCGCACAATGAGAAATCAAGAAGGGAAGTATAACAGCCTTGTAGCCTCTCGAAAATAAGTACAGACGTCTCCGTACCGATCCACAAGACTCTACTAGACTTGCTCATGACTCGTAAGACCTACGGGAACCTAGTGCTCTGATACCATGTTGTCACGACCCAAAATC
The DNA here is from genome assembly GCA_005239525.1 of Nicotiana knightiana. Taxonomy (NCBI): domain Eukaryota; kingdom Viridiplantae; phylum Streptophyta; class Magnoliopsida; order Solanales; family Solanaceae; genus Nicotiana; species Nicotiana knightiana. The sequence continues at coordinate 9,936 of ML424107.1, forward strand.
CATAAGGTCGTGATGGATCATTGTCAGGAAGGCCAATCATTAATTAATACAGTATGAGGGAGACTCTATCAGCTGCGGATCACCTCCGGATGGTGCAGCTCGCCTAAGTCTCCAAATCCTCCACATCGCTAGGAAAGTACCTATGTAATAAAAATGCACAACAAGTGTAGCATGAGTACAAAAACAACATGTACTGAGTAAGTCGCCCGCCTAACCTCAGAGAGGTAGTGACGAGAGGTCGAATTAGACACTTGCTAGAAGTCAATTTAGTGTATTCAAGTGTGACACTAAGCATGATTATCATAGGTAATTTATTAAGTTCAGGAATAAATAATGTCAACTCTTTCCACATTTAACACTTTAAATCTTCGTCATATTAGTAACAATTAATCAACCTGGGTGATTTGATCAAATTAACAAATAATCAACCGGAAGGAACAACTTCTTCCAAAACCATTAATAACTTTAAATCTCTGTCATTTCAGTGGACAACTTAAAATTCCAGGCTAGTAATCAGGCAAAAATCATAGTAACTACGCAGTAAATATCATACGCAAGCAATGCCGAGGGTCGAACGGCGCGGATCAACAATAATAAACTGTGCACTGCCGAGGGTCGAATGGCGCGGACCAACAATAATAAACTGTGCACTGCCGAGGGTCGAACAGCTCGAACCATAAATGCATCTATCTTCCCCGCTCGCGAATCGATCATGCGACGCGGTTATACATAAAATGATAAGGCTAGTCTGCTCGCGAATCATACCTGCGACTCAGGTGCTCATATGAATATACACAAATACAGGGTCATCCTGCTCGCGAATCATACATGCGACTCAGGCACCCAAAGTTACACATGTTTCCACAATAAGTCCACATTTTTTATCAAGAAAGTAGTTTCTCAGGAAAGCGGTAAGATTCTTCCAAAAGGAACACTAAATATAGCTTTTAAATCTTTATTTTGAAACTCATTTGCCAAGTTTAATGATATTCCATAATATAACCCTACCATGTATACAATTATCCACAGAGGAATCAATTCTCTTTCTAGATGATTAAGAAAATGAACTCTAGTCTTCTTCAAATATTCAATTACGATTTCGATTATATTAGCAATTTAATATTACAGGCAGGATCACAGGTACAACACGTAAGGCATGCTAGTGGGTCCTAAACTACCCGGACATGGCATAATAGTAGCTACGCACGGACTCCCATCACCTCGTACGTATGTATCCCCCGAAGATAATAGCACATACTTAATTAATTCACCTAGGGGGACAATTCGCCCTCACAAAGTTAGAAAGGAGACTTACCTCGCTCCGAAATTCCATAACCAGCTTCCAAGCCCTTTCGAAGACTCCAACGGACGCACAACGCCCCAAAACTATCCGAATAACGGCAAACTAATGAAAATATACTCTAATATTTGCAAAAATTCCAAATTATATAATTTCCCAACCCCGCTTAGTGAAATGACCAAAATTCCCTCAGGCCCACGTGCCCGGAATCTAAAATTTCTCGAAGATATAGTCTACCCATAGCCTTATTAACTCAAATATATAATTTACTCTAAATTCCATGCTCAAATTCGTGTCCAAAAAATCCAAATTACCATTTCTAGGTTTTCTTCAATATTTCCAAATTTCCTACCAATTTTCATGTCTAATTCCATGCATATACTTATATTTAAATTAGAAACATGAAGGAATTACTTACCTTGACATTGATGATGAATTTCCCCTCTTGAAGCCCTCCTAAAATCGCCTAAGCCATGAGAAAAATGAGAGAAATGGCCAACAATCTCAGTTTTAAAACATTCTACCTAACCTCATTTCCGCACCTGCGATCCTACCTCCGCACCTGCGCTCCCGCAGGTGCGATCAATCTCCCGCACCTGTGGATTCCTCAGCTCCAACCCAAAATTGCACCTGCGCCCCCTTGTCCGCACCTGCGGCCAAAGCCTCGCAGGTACGGTCGCACCATACACAAGCAACTTTAGCTTTTTCTCAACTTCAAATATTGACCTGTTAACCACCCGGAATCCACCCGAGGCCCCCGGGACCCTGTCCAATTATACCAACCTATTCCAAAACATAATTCAGACTTGCTCGAGGCCTCAAATCACATCAAACAACATCAAAACTACGAATCGCACCAAATCCCAACTTTATGAACTTAGAAGTTTCCAACTTCTACATCCGATGCCGAAATCTATCAAATCACGTCCGATTGACCCCAAATTTTGGATACAAGTCATATTCGACATTATGGACCTGCTCCAACTTCCGGAATTGTATTTCGACCTCGATATCAAAACTTCTTTTGACCCATGTCATTGCATAGTTTTGAAAATTGACAAATGGCTGACCAGTTGAACCAGGTCCATCAGAGCACACATCTTGAACTGACTAGCTGGCACATGAACCGTATATGCATAGGAGATATTTGTGAATGTGAAATATCAATGAACCAAGAGATTGTCTCCTAATTATAAAAAGGTTACAAACTGATGAGAAGATTGAAGTCGAATTCAGCAAGGAAAGTAACAAAAGAAAGGAAGTTGAGTTTGATACGAATTTGTTCACCCAGGTAGAGTTGGACTAGAATTGGATGACAAGCTCAACAAATGACTCTATAAATACTTGATGTATTTCTGCTGGAATTAAACACGCACAAAAGCTGAAGTGAATCAAAATTTGAAAGCAAAGTTCCCAGAGTTATTTTGCTAGCAGAATCATTGTGCAATTTAAAGGCTACAGTTCAACTAGAAGAATCAGTTCCATCTGATTAATTATTGAGTCTAGTTGATTGTAGTAGGAGTTTTAATATTGTATCTTTTCAGCTTTCATAGAAGAAATTATAATAGGTACACATTGTTCAAGTTAGAGTTAACTTGAGGCTTGTAGAAATTAGCTAGGGGCTAGTTACTACAAAGGGATTAGAGTTAGTCCTAGGATTACAAAAGAGTTTATTTTGTAAGTCCGTTTGGCTCAGAGTTTTTAGTGAAGTGTTTGAGAAAATCCTACTAATGGGTAGGTCGTGTTTTATTCACCTTTTGAGCCAGGTGTTTTCCATGTAAATTTTTTTTGTGTTTTTACTTTAATGCTTTTAATATTTTGCAATAGTAGAAGTAAGTACTTCAAGAAGAACCAGGTTATTCTATTGAGACGGTACTCGAAAAATTGGGTACCTCACAATTAACTTGTATCATTGTGTGGTATTGACGTCTAAAACATCAATTGGTATCAGAGCAAGTTATCTTTGAAAAGCTAACACCTTGAGAAGATCAAGATGAGTGCACCACCTGGAAATTGGGAAGGTCAATCAACTGCAAGGCCACCACTCTTCAATGGCCAGTATTACTCTTGGTGGAAAAACAGGATGAAGGACCACCTGATTGGAGAAGACTATGAACTCTGGGACATAGTCACTGATGGTCCTCTAGCTACCATGATGAAGACTGCTGAAGGTATAGATATACCAAAGACTAGAGCTGATTGCACTGCTGAGGATTTGAAGAAATGGGAGAAGAATGCAAAGGCCAAAAAGTGTCTAGTGTGTGGACTAGGTCCAGACGAGTACAGCAGAATCCAAAGCTGCAGCACTGCCAAAGAGATATGGGATACCTTGCAAGTATACCATGAAGTAACACCTCAGGTAAAAAGGTCAAGAGGTACTCCACTATACTCTCAGTATGAAAACTTCACTATGAAAGAAGGAGAGACTATCCAAGAGATGTACACAAGGTTTACAACCTTAACTAATGAACTGAAGTCTCTTGGAAGAGTCATTCTTGAATAGGATATGGTTGAGAAGATCCTAACAAGGGTCTTGCCTATTTCCTGGGAAAACAAAATCACTGCTATCCAGGAATCCAAAAATATGGCAACCCTGTGATTAGATGAGCTGATTGGAAACCTCACTGCCTATGAACTAAGAAGGCAAACAATGGAGATGAATGGTCCAAAGAAGGAGAAGAGTCTAGCATTAAGAATCACTGAGGGAGAAGATCTGGAGGATGATGAGATGGACATGATCACCAAAGAATTCAAAAAATTTCTCATGAGGAAGAAGGCATCTCTAGAGGAGGAAACTACAACAAAGCAAAACCCCCAGAAAGGCCAACCAACGAGGGATGCTATAAATGTGGTAAGACTGACCATCTCATCAAAAACTGTCCTCAGTGGGAAGTAGAATGGAAAAAGGAGAGATATGAAAGAAGGAACAGGAAGAAGGAACAGGTCCAACCCAAGAAAACCACAACAAAGGCTATGGTTGCTGCTTGGGGGGAAAGTTCAGATGAGGAATCAGAAGATGGGGAGACTGAAGACCAAGCGATCATGGAAATTGGAGAATATAATGAGGAATCACATGAAGAACCAGAGGTTCAAGTGAGAGGAGGCAGCCAAATTTGGTATTTGGATAGTGGTTGCTCAAAGTAGATGACTGGGAACATGAAACAGTTCCTTTCACTTGAAAGTCTCAAAGGAGGAAATATCTCCTTTGGAAACGAAAAGAAAGGTGAAATCATTGGGGTTGGTAAGGTAGGTAAGGATGACACACGATCCATTGAAGATGTGTATCTAATAGATGGCTTGAAATATAGCCTGATCAGTGTATCCCAACTGTGTGACAGAGGTAACCTGGTTGCTTTTACTTCCACAAAATGTTTGTGATTAACCTGCTTACTAACAAGATTGTTTTGTAGGGAAAAAAGAATGAATAACATATATGTCATAGACTTGTCCACACTGTATGAAAATGAACTCACTTGCCTAAGTGTGTTGGACAGTGATCCCCTCCTGTGGCACAAACGACTTGGTCATGCGAGTCTAACTCAACTTAACAAACTAGTCTCTAAGGACTTAGTGGTAGGACTTCCTAACATAGTTCAAGGAGGACAAAGTTTGTGAGGCATGTGCCAGGGGGAAGCAGGTAAGGTCCTCTTTCAAAAGTAAGAAAATAGTCAGTACCACCAGGACGTTGAACTGGTTCATATGGATCTAGGTGGTCCTATGAGAACTATGAGTAGATGTGGTAAGAGATATGTGATGGTGATAGTTGATGATTATTCAAGGTTCACTTGGACCTTATTTCTGGCATCTAAGGATGAAGCATTTGATATGTTCACCTCATTTGTCAAGAAAACTCAAAATCAATTAGGACATCAACTAGCATCAATAAGATCTGACCATGGTACTGAATTTGAGAATGCTAAGTTTGCTGAGTTCTGTGATGAACATGGTGTTAATCATAACTTTTCTGCTCCTAGAACCCCACAGCAAAATGGGGTTGTTGAAAGGAAAAACAGAACTCTTGAAGACATGGCAAGAACCATGCTTCTATCTAGCAAACTACCTCACAGCTTCTGGGCTGAAGCAATAAACACTGCTTGTTACATAATCAATAGATGCATGACCAGACCTCTGGTAGAGAAAACTCCCTATGAATTACTTAAAGGGAGAAAGCCCAACATATCCCACTTTAGGGCTTTTGGATGCAAGTGTTTTGTACATAATAATGGCAAAGATTCCCTAGGAAAATTTGACCCCAGAAGTGATGAGGGAGTATTCTTGGGATATTCATCACATAGCAAAGCTTATAAAGTGTATAATAAAAGAACTATGTGTGTAGAAGAAAGTATACATGTTGTCTTTGATGAAACTAACATTCTTGCTGAGAGACAGGAACCTGAAGATGAGGAGCTTGGACTGGTAAGAAGCAGTGATCACACTGAAGCAAGCATGAAAGGTGGAATAGGTGATGGACCAGGTTCAACAACCCTAAGCATCATGACAAGGGGAACTCAACATATGCAACACCTGGCCCTGATCCTGCTCTACAGCAACAAGACATCATGGAATCAACTAGGAATGAACAACTGGTACTTAAGCCACACAGATATCAGAGTTCTCACCCTCTTGAGAACATCATAACAGAATTGACATCCGGAATCAAAACAAGATCATCCTTGAAAAATCTGTATGCGTTTGATGCCTTTCTATCCATGATCAAACCAAAGAACATTGGGGAAGCCCTACAAGATGCTGATTGGGTAAATTCCATGCAAGAAGAGCTGAATTAGTTTGAAAGAAGTCAAGTATAGCACTTGGTACCCAGGCCACTAGATAAATCAGTGATTGGCACCAAGTGGGTCTTTAGGAACAAGCTCGATGAGGATGGAACTGTTACAAGGAATAAGGCAAGATTAGTTGTTCAAGATAGTCAAGAAGAAGGAATTGAATATGATAAGACCTTTTACCCCTATGGAAAGACTGGAGGCAATCAGACTTCTTATAGAATTTTCTGCACACATGGAATTCACTCTTCATCAGATGGATGTTAAGAGTGCCTTTCTCAATGGCTATCTGAAGGAAGATGTATTTGTCAAGAAGCCTCCAGGTTTTGAAAGCAAGGAGTCACCTGACACGTATACAAAATCGACAAGGCTCTATATGGTCTCAAACAAGCACCACGAGCATGGTACGAACGATTATCAAAATTCCTGCTAGAACATGGGTACAAACGAGGCAAAATTGACAGTACCTTGTTCTTAAGGGAAAAGGGTAAGGATCTCCTAGTTGTGAAAATATATGTGGATGATATTATATTTGGGGAGACCTCTAAAAAAATGAGCAAGGAATTTTCTATGATAATGGGAAGTGAGCTTGAGATGAGTATGATGGGTGAGCTAAACTTTTTCCTAGACTTGCAAATTAAGCAAAACCCAAATGGAACAATGATCCACGAACAAAAGTATGTGAAAGAATTGCTCAAGAAGTTTAGAATGGAAGACTCAAAAGAAATAGACACTCCCATAGACACAACTACAAAATTGGATGTGGATGAACCTGGTTCATCTGTTGATCAAAAGCTATACAGAGGGATGATTAGGTCTCTACTATATCTCACTGCCAGTAGACCTGATATTTTGTTCAGCGTGGGACTATGTGCTAGGTTTCAGACAAATCCAAAGGAGTCCCACCTCACTGCAGTAAAGAGAATTTTGAGATATTTGAAAGGCACCACTGATTTGTGCCTTTGGTATCTAAAGGTAGTAATTTCGACCTAGTAGGATATGCTGATGCTGATTATGCAGGATTCCTGGTTGACAGGAAAAGTACTTCAGGTATGGCTCACTTTCTCGGTTCATGCCTTGTGTCTTGGGCTACCAAGAAAAAAAATTCTCATGATACTGCTGAGGCTGAATATGTGGCTGCAGCCTCATGCTGTGCCCTGTTGCTATGGATCAAGCAACAACTTATGGATTTTGGTATTGATGTGGGATGCATTCTGATGCGAGGCTAGAATTCATAGTTTTACATGTTATATGCCCTACATTTTATGTGCATTAATGACAAAATACACTGTTTATGTGCATAATAGAGTTTATTTCATGTGTAGGTGAGTTGGAGATGGAAATCGAGCTAAATGGATGCAAATACATCGAAAATACGCTCAAGAGGCGAGGAGGAGTGCACCGGGCTATAGCCGGGCGCCAGAGCCCAAATGCCTGACCCTACCTGGCGTTAGAGTCCAAACTCCAACCTTAGCCTGGCGTTAGAGTCCAAATTCCAGCCTTAGCCCGGCATTAGGGCCCAAACGCCAGGTCCCCTGTTTCGGTCAATTCCGAGTTTTGACGAGTTTAAGTGTTTCCCGGTTGGAATAGAAGTCTCCTACACGTTTAGGGTTTGTCCTAAACATATAAATAGACCCCTAAAACACAACTTTAGGGGATTCGGAAGACATACGAAGGATTCGAAGAGAGAAAATCATCAAAGTGAAGAAAAACTTGTGGATTACTACTCAACAAAGAGAAAACATTGATTTTTTTCTCCTTAGTTCATTACTCTGTAATTCAATTATGCAAGTTATTTTGGATTGATTCTTATGAACATGTTTAGATAATTTCTTAATCTAGGGTTTTGGTAGAACCCGTTGGGGATGAATTTGTTGTGATATTAATATAGCTTGGTTGAGTAATCTCTATTTTTTCAACTACGTTTTTATTGTAGCTAATTGAATGACCATCAATTAGCTGTGCCTAATTAGTGTGTATCTACTTGAGAGAGAGTGCATATTTAGGTAATTGTTTGAACAACACCACTCCCAGAGTATAGACGAAAATCATAACCGAGGGTTTNGCTAGCTAGCGTAACTTGAGAGAGCCCGTCTAGTAAATTATCATAATTACTTAAGAGAGATTTATGGTAGATAGAGTGTTCATGATTGATAGAGACAACTAATCAAACTATAAGAAGTATCCGAGAAGTAAGTTCACCAACGGGGGAAACCATAACCTTAGACCTTTATCATCATTGTTTACAACACATTGTTAGTAATTGCTAGTTATTATTATTGTCAGTAAAATTAGTAAAACATCACCAATTTATATTAAAAAGTCTTGAGAGAATTGATTGAGTAATAGTTACGTATTCTAAAGACTTGATAGATACGTAAATTCCCTGTGTGATCGACTCTGGGCATAATACCCCGGATTATATTTCCAACGCTCGTTTAGTATTTTATTAGACATAGTTGAGCGTGATCAAATTTTGGCGCCGTTACCGGGAATTAACGGTATTATCAATTGAGTTGGAAGAAATACAAAATTCTGAAATATAGTCTATTTTCTTTAAATTTTCATTTTTGCATTGAAAGTTTAACGTTTGCTAACGTGTTGTAGGTGCATGCCTAGGAACTCATCGAGGACTGGTGAAGTAGTTGAACCCTTATCAGACCCCGAGAAAGTTTTCAAGGCCATAAACCGGACCAACCGGAAAAGAAAACATCAACCACAAATTGAACAAATTGAAATAGACATGGAAGATGCACACAACCGGAACAATCATGGGGATGACGTGGTAGACCCAGTCGCTCACATAGGGGCAGAGGCTCCCCTATATGACTGGGCATAACCCACAGCTGAGAATTTGGCCACAGCGATACGGGTTCCTCAAATTCAGGCCGAGTCCTTCCAAATAACAAATAATATGCTGCACTTGTTGCAGAACAAAGGGCTATTCTCAAGGTCATACATCGAAGACCCCCAGCACCATTTGAAAAACTTCTTATCAATTTGCAAAACTCAGAGGCAACCTAACGTCACTCAGGAGGCAATAAAACTGTTTGTTTCCATTCTCAGTGACTGGCGCTGCCCAAACTTGGCTAAACTCACTCCCCATCAATTCCATTACCACATGGGAGGAGTTAGTCAAACAGTTCGTGAACAAGTTTCATCCACCCAACAAGACTGCTCAACAAATTGATGAAATCTTGAGCTTCAGACAGAAACCAGTTGAAACACTGCAAGAGACATGGGAACGATTTAAGNTCGTGAACAAGTTTCATCCACCCAACAAGACTGCTCAATAAATTGATGAAATCTTGAGTTTCAAACAGAAACCAGTTGAAACACTGCAAGAGACATGAGAACGATTTAAGGGGATGTTGGTTATCTGTCCACATCATGGTATTCCAAAGCAAATGTTGGGGCAGCGTTTTTATATGGGTTTGGCTGATACTGTTAAAAAAAATGTTGATGCTTCAGCTGGTGGAGCATTCTTGAGCAAAACGTGGAGAGAAAGTCAAATCTTACTTGATAAAATGGCACAGAATTCAGGATGGACAATAAGGAATGCACCCATTACTCCTGTAGTTCACTCAGTGCCATTCGATCAATCTAATTCTATTTCAGAGAACGTGGCCACCTTGATAACACAGATGAGTATACTTACTAAAAAGGTGGAAGAACCCGGACAAAAGCAGCAGGTACACATCGTAGACACAACCAATGGGGGCTTATGCACATCTTGCATTAGTCAACCACTTAGTAATCACTGGAATGCAGAATGTCATCATCCTCCATATCCAGAAAATATGAATTATGTGTCGAATTATGGAAGTCAGAGACAAGGAGGCAGAACTGGGGTCATCAAGTTCAACCATATAGACCACCCTACCAACATCAGAATAGTGGAAATATGGGTGTCAGGGGACAACAAGGTAATGCAGCACAATATCAGAGGCCACAAGGTTATAACCATCAGAATCAACAACAAGCATACTACCCTCCTTAACATCAACAGGGGGGAAAGCGAGAAGATGGGTTTTCCAGGTTAAAAGCTATGATGCAGCAGGTTATTGGGTCAAATGCCAAAATCAGTGAGAGAGTAGATGTACATGATGCAGCTATTAAAAATATTGAAGTACAGTTGGGCCAGATATCTATGGCAGTGAACAATCGTCCTCCTGGAACTTTACCTACAGATACTCAGGTAAATCCTATGGACCAGGGCCCAAGGCAGCTGATGGCAGTGACTCTCCACAGTGGGAGAGACTTAAACTTGGAAAGGGAGAGACATCGTGAATGCATAAAGGCTGAGACACTGGTACCCATGCCGATTGAACTTGATGATTCGACAAACTTGACCAAGGTAACAGTGCAACCTACTGAAGGAGAACCCAGTGCACAGAGTGAGACTGAAAAAGAAGTGGAGATAGCCCAGAAGCCGGTAGTTGAGGTGGTGGCTGAGAAAGAAAAGTCCCAAATCACTGG
>ML424109.1:0-15132 GCA_005239525.1 Nicotiana knightiana
GTATCCTCTTCCACTTCTTGAATTTGTTCAGCCACAATTTCGGTAAGCTTATCCTACAAACAACTATACGACCTTAAACTTACGATATTTGTTTCAATCGGCTCATATTCTAGGATAAAGATAAGAGTTTCGTATGTACATTAAATTCAGCAGAGGCATCATTAACCCAATGTCCTGGCTTCATGTGTGTCATTTTCCAAAGTTTTTGAAGATTTGGCTCTTTGCCGGTGCTTGAATCTCTCTAGAAAAACAAATTATATTAAGTTATTAAAGAAAAAATTATGAAAATTAGTCAAAACAAAGACATCTTACCGCATCATAAGATACTGCTTGGAAGGACTTTTTGCCACAGATATGAGTCATTTCTTGTTTTCCTTTATTAGTTTTATTTCGTGCACTCATTTGCTGCATGAATATGTTTTAATATAAGTATAAAGATAAATCCATTTAATTTTGATGTACTCATAATTACCTTAAAAGCATCAGAACTGAAATAGTCCACTAAGAAATTCCATTCAGCTTCATTAACCTCTGCTGGCATGTTTTGCAAGCTTTCCTCCTTCGTAGCAAATTTCTTGAAATGATCATGGAGCCTACTACGACGATATCGGTATAAATTGTTAGCTGTTTGAAGGATAGTATCACGATTGTGTTTTGTGTCTGGAAGTTGAAAGGTGTCCTGCACTCAAAAAAACACTTAAGTGATAAGTTGATCAAGAAAGAGACCAATTTTCTAGAATTAATCAGGTGTCAAGAAGAAACAAAGTCAATTACCAGCATATGAGCAACAATTCTATCTTTTGCTAGATTAGGGACATCCTTCCATTTCTTGACATAATGCCTAGCGTGCTGGAGAACTTTGACTGAGAGCTCGGTAACAAAATCTTTAGCTCCAGAGCCTACTGCTACTGTTCTATCCGGTGGAATAATCACCTTCAACTTTCCATTGTCACTGTCTTTCCGTTTCTTTTGAACTGAAAGCCCTGTTGTTTTCCCCCTTCCTTTTCTCTTTTTTACTTCAGCAACATAGGAAAATATTTAGGCATATAGCAATTAAACCTATACAAGCAAGGAATTTTAAAAGGCTAGAATTTTAACAAATGAAATAGTTACCTGGCTGTGAATTTGAAACTACATCAGCAGCAGGTTCAATATTATTAGAAACATGCATATTTATTGTCATGATAGGCTGTAACATGTTAAAAATTATATTATTGGACATTAGTCGAATATAAAAGTGAAGGCAGCAAAATGATAAGCAAAAACAAGATATGTTCAGAAATATGAGAAACAAATAAAGTTACAAAGCAAAAAATAAAAAAATAAAATGAGTAGTAGAAATTAACCATTTCGGCATGGTGATGGATAAACCGAAGTCATGTGAAGAAAGCGACTGAAATAAGCAAAGTAGCCTTGAAGACTAGTTGAAGATCACAATCAATCATCATCCTCATTTTCGTTATATTCTTCCTCAAAAAGATATTCTTCATCTATTGCAGAATTATTAAATTCATCCTCATTTTCATGATCAGATTCATCCCCAACTTCCAAATCTATTTCTTCCTCATTATTAAGAGAAGGTGCTTCAACACTCACTCCATCAATATCTTCTCTTTGTATTATTATGACATCATTGTTCGATTCTGCTTGAAGGCTTGCTTCTTCCCTTTCAACCAAGTCAATTAATTGATACGGCTCCACTTGTTCTTCTTGTTCGGGAACATCATACAAATTTCGTGGTCTTACCCTTACCACAGCATGCCATTTCTCACTTTGACCATGTTTAACATAATACACAGATTGAGCCTGCGAGCCTAAAATGAATGGATCATTTGTGTAATGGAGTCGTGTCACATCTACACGTATGAATCCATATTCATCCCTTTCGTAACCTCTACTTTGACTTCGACCTTGTGGAGGAACTTCAAACCAGTCACACTTGAATAATATGACTGAATTACTCATATAGTGGATCTCTAAAATCTCTCTTATCTTTCCATAATAATCAATATTTTTTGTATGCTCGTCACTCTTTACAACTACCCCACTATTTTGGGTTTTCAAATATAGCTCAGATTCTATTGTTCGAAACCTAAAACCATTTAAGATATATCCTTTATGGAAATAAACACGATTATCCGGAAGTCTTGCAAAGCTAACAATTCATCGGTAACTCGACCATCACCGTGCTCTTTTAACTGGACTACCTATAATATTTTGTGTACAAAGTCAAAAACTTTAATACTCCTTATGAAAGTAAAATTCAACAATTATCCTAAATAAAGATAAACTAGCATCAAATGATATACTTTACCTTTTCTTCAAACCACATAGGAAATTCCTGCTTGTGCCTCTTGGCTATATTTCTATTATTCTCCTTTGCCAATATATCTAGATGTTCTCTGTGGAGTGGAAGATTTAGAGAAAAATAAAGTATATTATATCATAGTCGATAAAGGTATTCATAAGAAGATAAGGATGTAACAAAATGAAAAGTTATCTTACTCAATCCAAGGTCTGACCTCCTCACAATTTTGGAGGATATAAAAATGAGCTTGGTTGATTTCAAGATTACTCAAGCTTTTCCAATCACCCCCTGTTAATGACTTACCATGACAGCTAAATATGGACTAGCCATTGGAATTTAGGTTAGGAGAATCAAAATTTCTATCCGGACGATTTTGCTTTGTCTCCATATCAGTCAAATATTTAGAACAAAATATCATGCACTCCTCCGCAAGATAGCCCTCAGCAATTGATCCTTCAGGGCGAGCTTGGTTGCGTACATAACCTTTTAACGTGCGCAAATATCTATTAAGTAAAAATAAATTAGTTTTGTAACAAATTTCTTCTAAAAGAACAATTCAAATAAGTACAAATCTAACCTTTCAATGTAATACATCCATCGATATTGAACAGGACCACCAATTTTTGCCTCATTTGCCAAATGAATCATAACATCAAAGAACGTTGGCAGGAACACACGTTCTAATTTACAAATTTTCATCCGTATACTTTTATCTAGTTTCTCTAACCTTTCCACATGCAACTCTTTAGAGCACAAATCAATGAAGAATAATGACAATTCAATCAAGGGATCATATGCATCTTTTGGCAAAATTCCTTTGATGATAAGTGGAACAATACGCTGAAAAAGGACATGGTGGTCATGAATTTTAAGTCCAAATATTCTAGCTTCATTAATATTGACACAACGAGCAATGTTAGAAGCATAAGCATCAGGAAACTTGACTTCTTTGATGAGTTGACAAAACTGAATCTTCTCAGCTTTAGACATTGTATAGCTTGCCGGAGGAAGTATGTACTTATCCCCACTTTTTATTGGATGAAGGGGCTTTTTGATTTTCATCTCTTGTATATCCAATCGAGATTTCAATGTGTCTTTTGTTTTCCCTTCTATATCCAATAGAGTTCCTATCACACTTTCACTAATGTTCTTTTCAATATGCATCACATCCAAATTATGTCTCAACAATAAAGTCCTCCAATATGGGAGTTCAAAGAATATACTTTTCTTCTTCCAATTATCACATATTTTGGCATCTCTTTTTCTTTTTCTTGTGCTGCCACCAACTAACTCTTGTGAAGATGTATTAAGTTGTGCAAGAACATCATCTCCATTCAAAGTTTGTGGTGCAAGTCTTTCTTCTTTTGTATTGTCAAAAGAACTTTTATTCCTGCGATAAGGATGATTTATCTCCAAGAACCTACGATGGCCCATATAGCAATGTTTTCGACCATGTTTCAAGTAAATGTAACAAGTATGTACGTGACAAACTGGACAAGCTAATTTACCTTTAGTGCTCCAACCGGATAACATACCATAAGCTGGAAAGTCATTAATCGTCCACAACAAAGTAGCACGCAAGTGAAAATTTTGTTTCTTAAAAGCATCATAAGTCTCAATTCCACTCTCCCATAAGGTTTTTAAATCATCAATCAAGGGCTGGAGGTATACGTCAATACTCATACCAGGACTTTTTGGTCCAGGAATAAGTAAGGATAACAAAATATTAGATTGTTTCATGCATATCCATGGGGGGAGATTATATGGAATTAAAACTACTGGCCACATGCTATAGGAATTACTCATCGAACCAAAAGGATTAAAACCATCTGAAGCAAGCCCAAGTCTTACATTACGTGGATCTGAAGCAAAACTTGGATGCTTTTCATCAAGCGTTTTCCATGCCAATGAGTCAGCTGGATGCCTTAATACTCCATCATCAACTCTCTTATTTTTATGCCATCTCATATCTTCTGCGGTTTGTTTTGTCATAAATAATCGTTTTAATCTTGGTATCAAAGGAAAGTATCTAAGAATCTTTCTAGGAATTCTTTTACTTCTCTTATTCAATTTTCTTAAATCTACTTCATCATCAATATCTTCTCCTTTTCTTACTATCCATCTTTTTTCACTACATTTAGGGCATTGCTCAAGATCATCATATTCCTTTCTATATAAAATGCAATAACACATGCATCTATCTTCACATAATCTAGACCCAAATCTTTTATGATCTTTTGAACTTCATAGATAGAATTAGGGAGCACATTTCCTTTGGGAAGAGCATCACTCAGTAATTTCAACAAAGAGTCAAAAGAAGTATTACTCCATCCATGTAGACACTTCATCTGAAAAAGACGCATTACAAACGAGAGTTTGGAGAACTTTTCACAATCTAGATATAACTTTTGCTCTGCATCCTTTAATAACCTATAGAAACTTTTAGGTTTTGTATTTGGCTCTTCATACCTAGACTCAATGGTCTCATCAAACTCATGGTTATTAGAGGGAACACCACGATACATGTCATGCAACATTTCAAAAGTGCGAGCATCATCATCCCCTAAATTTGAATCTGTATCAGAATTTGTTTCATCATCTGAAGATGAATTCGTCTCACCATGATAAATCCACCTATCATATGTCGGGTCTATTCCCCACCTAAGTAAATCTGTCTTAACCTCATCGCGTGATTTTCTAAGCACATTATTACATTTAATGCACAGACACTAGATTCTTACACCAACCTCAGGATTAGAAAATGCAAAGTTCAAAAAATATTCCACACCATTCAAATATTCAGGTAATGTCCTATTCTTAATAAGTAACCAATTCTTATCCATCATATACTTACCTACAATGAAATATAAAACAAGAAATGTAAAGCTATATAATTAAAATCGTAAAACTATATAATTAACTTTATCTTGTAAGTTCACTACTATATAAAGCAGGAAGTTCACAGGCTAATGATCTACTTTGGATGCAGTTAAATACTCAAGACAACTAGAACTTAAAATCATGTTTTGCTGATGTTAAATACTTACTGATGTTAACCTTGAACGCTTCAACTATAGGTTCATGACAATAACAATAATGTGAAGTTAGGCTTTCTTCGAGAGGAAAAAAGAAATAAGGAGTATGCCAGAGGTAATCAATTTATGTGGAAGCATATTTAACACTATTTAAGATGAGAGACACAGGTATACCTTACGGACACTAATGCATAATGATTTTAGAACTCCAGAGAAGTTAATATAATCATATAATGTTGAGTATCTAGCAAACGATTTTAAACTTCAGATTTACTAGAAAGAATATTTTTGTTCTAGAATTCTTTCATCACCCTACCTACCACACACCACTGCTCATTTAAATTTGTATTGTATTATTCTCATATATCAGGTGGTTTCATCCTCTGATTTTTTACCACATTTCATGAGCCCCATTAAAAGAATCTAAAGTAGAGACATCATGACTTGTCAATATGTTCTATACAAGAAGCAATAGATGATCAAAACTACAAACATTAATAATCCAANTGTTCTATATAAGAAACAGTAGATGATCAAAACTACAAACATTAATAATCCAATAGGTAATCTGCAATTTGTAACTACTCCATATCACAACCTAAGTCAGCAGTAAAATATGCCAAAACCATAGGCTCAAGGTCATTGGAAGATTATAACATTAACCTTAAAGAAAATCCTAAAGAGCAGCACTATTCGGCAAAACTAAAGAAAGCACTAAACTTGAACAAAATGTGAGCCTTCACTTTGAGCAATTTCTTATGTCGCGGAAGAAAGTAGGGGTGAGCATAAAATCTGAAAAACTGAATTTCGGACCGAACCGAACCGAATTAATTTGGTATTTCGATTTCGGTATTTCGATACAAAAATTACGGTATTTCGGTAGTTGGGTACGGTATATGGTATTGAGTTTTTGATATTTCGGTATTTCGGTATACCAAAATACCGAAATAGTTTAGTCCAAACCGACTTTATTTTATTTTTTAGCCCAATAACCTTAAGCCCACACCCCAAAAATCCAAAACCCCTAATTCCCTAATCCCTTAACCTTAGGCTTAGTCACTTAGAAGTAGACAAGAATACTTTTGCAGCACCAAACTATGTGAACTTAGTGTTGAATGTGATAGCCAACGTGCAACAGCAGAACCCCATGCTTTTGGTTGACATCGCAAATTCTCGCGTGGGAATTGCTCGTGAACTTTGCAATTAACTACTAGATTACAAAGAAACAAGTTGTTATCAAGTGACTTGTCGTTATAGCTTTGGTTTACTTTATTCAAGTCTGCTTTAATCTAATTTTGAAAACTATCTTGCACCCACAGAATGTACAACTGAAACAACAGTAGGAATGTGAAAAATAACAATAGACAAAGGTGGTTGATCTTCAGAGATGTACGGAGAAGGAAGTCAAAATCGAAACCGACCGAATCGTACCGAACAAAATAAGAAAATACCAAACCGTACCGAACTACTTTGGTACAGTACTTAGTGTACACAATTAATATACTGAATACTGAAATAACGAACCGTAATTCATAAATACCGTACCGAAGTACCGAAGAAAGCATAAATACTTATTCAAGGGGATCAATAGACTGGCGATAACAAAGAGTTGAAGTTGCTGCTCCAACCTCAAAATATAAATGTTAGATTATAAGTACTTCCACTTTGAAATAGGTTTACACGCAATCTTTATGAGATTCAGAGAAAAAGTAGACAATAGCTCACATTCTAAATTATCAATCCCAAATATTCTCACTCTCACACCATTATTTCCCCAAAAAAAGAACGTCCAATAGCATGACCATGAAAAAAATTAAGAAATTACATATAAAACACTAACTATAACAACCAAGAAAAGATTAATGGCATCTCATATTACAAAACGATTCAAGAAAATCCCAGTAGACCATCATTGACTAGAGATTAAGGTATCACAAATTCAGAAGAAGAATATGATTAAACTAAATCAAAAGCAGAAAGCAACAGACATTGAGTAGAAACGAAATCGAAAGCGAGAACTCACCAGATTTTGGGAGCGGAAGAGATGGAAAAATCGAACACACAGATGCGAGAACTTAGTTTAGATAATGAAAAAAGAAAACCTAGATGCAGTGGAAATTAAAATTGAGCGCTAAAATTTTGGGGAAAAGTAATAAAACAGGGAAACCTGTTTTGGCGCGTTTGTTTTGGCGGAAACTATAAGAGATTTACTAAATTTTAGGCCACAACTCAAAGGAGTTGTTGAAAAACATTTGTGTAATAGCAACAACTAATATTTTTTGTTGTCAATTATTTTTATATTTTATATTTATTATATTACTCCTAAAACAAAGTAACGAGAATCTAAAATATTTGGTAACAAAAAAACGTTGTGGTTAAAATTTTTATGATACAACAAAATCTAATTACGTTGTTGCCATTTATTAAATTTAGCCAACAACCATAGTATTGTTGTTAAAAAGTCATTGCTAACTTATATATATTTAAAATTTATTATATTATTTTTTAAATATGGCAACGATATTAAAACTTTTGCTAACAAAAATATTTTTATGGGTAAAAATTCTATGATATAGCAACAACTAAATAAAGTTGTTGCCATTTATTTTATTTTGCAACAATATTATTGTTGTTGCAAAAAAATTGTTGCTAATTATATACTTTCTTGTAGTGTGAGAAGTGTCAATTCAGGGTGGAGGCTCTAAGTGGCGAGGTCGACGAGAAGCCAGGGGAGCTAGAAAAGGCGAATTTCGCTCGGTTGGTGGCTTTGAGGAAGTCAGATTCTCTAGAGGTGGTGATTCGGACTCTCCGTTCCGAGCGAGAAAATGACTTAACAACGGCAAGTCTTAAAGAAGATTGGCTTGATGAGAGGATTGGAGAGTTAGAGAAAGAGGCTTCTGGCCTCTATGATCGAGTTGTTGTTCTGGAGGACGAGAAGGCCCAATTACTGGCACAATCATCCTCTTCCCCTACTTCAGATTTTCCTAATGTTCCTCGGGAGTTATACGAGGAGTGGATTCATGCCGAGACCCAGTTATATGTCTTTCGAGATTTGCATGCGGCAGGATCCATTTTTTAGGCTGCCCTCGAAGATATTCGTGTTAAGGCTCGTGAAGCTCGAGTCGCTTGTGGGTATGATCTCGCTACGCCTGAGGTCGGTGAGGACGAGGGGGCTGAAGGTGTAGACCGGCTCAAGGAGAATGCTGGTATGATGTCACATATCTTGAGGGCGAAAGTGGCGATGGTGAGGGTATTGATGGTCGGGGTGGCGACGTTGTTTAGGGCCAAGCTGGCGAGGATGTTGAAGGCCGTAATGGTGGTGACAAGTAGTTTTCTCTTTTGATTTTGTGTATTTATTGTCGGCGTCTTCACGAGCCTATTATAAATAGTTTTAAGTATGTGAAATATCAAAGTTGTTCCTTGAATCTTCTTCTCTTCCTATGGTTTATTTTCTGTACTTGTGTAGATTTATTTTTTCTTTGTTGGGATGTAGTCGAGGGCCGATATCTATTTGTTTGAGCGAGGTCGAACATAATCTTTTGTTAAATCGCGGTCGAGGGCCGGTAGGTGTTTGTTTGATCGTAATCAAACATAACCTTTTGTTACATCGCTGTGGCCAAGAGCCGGTAGGTGTTAGTTCGAGCTTGGTAGAACACAACCTTTCGTTAAATCGTGGTCGAGGGACGGTAGGTGTTTGTTCGAGCTTGGTCAAACACAATCTTTCGTTAAATCGTGGTCGGGGGATGGTAGGTGCTTGTTCGAGTGGTTTCGACCACAACCTTTTGTTAAATCGCGGCCAAGGGCCAGTAGGTGTTTGTTCGAGCTTAGGTGAACATAACCTTCCATTAAATCGCGATCGAGAGCCGCTACGTGTCTGTTCGAGCGGGGTCGAACATAACCTTTCATCAAATCGCAATCGAGGGTGGGTAGGTGTCTACTCGAGCTTAGTCGAACATAACCTTAATACGAAAAATATGTGTTGATAAGCGTAAGTTTCTCATTGCTTTGACTTTATTGCTTTGGTTACATACTTGGAGAAATTTACAGATTTTTGAGTGTTAGTTGCTGTTCCGATCCTAGTCCTACTCTATCTAGTCCCTTCACTGATTGACTTGGAGAGTATTGAGAATTCGAGAAATGAAATAGTAACCACGATCCTACCTTCACGTACTTCGACTCAAAATGTTTCCTTCGTTGTCTCGTTAAAAACCTCCTTGAGAAAACCCAAATGGGACAAAACACAAGTGAGGGGGAAAAGAGTACGACTTAGGGGACGTTTTTTCTCTCAAAAATTGAAGTATTTGAGGTGGAGGATATTCCAGTTGTTTGGTAGTATCTTTTCTTCCATTGTCTCTAGCTGGAATGAACCCATGTTCGCTTTGGTTGTGATTTTGTACGGACCATCCTAGTTTGTTTCCAGCTTGCCTTCTCAGGGATCTTTTCTCGCTTGAGTTTTGGCCTTCAGTACGTATTCCCCGACTTTAAGCAGTCAGGCCTTTGCTTTCTTGTTGCAATCACATTCTGCTTGTTGTTTTTGGGCGACCATTCTTACGAAGGCCATGTCTCTCCGTTCGTCTATTTCGTCAAGTTCCTGCTTTTTGCTCTCGTCGTTACTCGCACCATTTTCACGGGAGTACCTTAGGTTGGGTTCTCCTACCTCGACTGGTATTATTGCCTCGGTCCCATAAACCAAAGAGTAGTGCGTCTCTCCTACGCTCATCTTTGGAGTTGTTCGATAGGCCCATAATACTTCTGGTAGAATTTTCAGCCACAGTCCCTTGACGTATTCAATCTTTTTCTTCATGATGTTCAGTATAGACTGATTGGAGGATTCTTCTTGTCCATTACCCATTGGATGGTATGGGGTTGAGAGTATCCTCTTGATATACAATTTTTTAGAAGAACTCGGCGGTTTTCATTCTTGTGAATTAGGGTCCGTTGTCACAGCTGATTTACTTGGGTATGCTAAATCGGCATATGATGTTTCTCCAAATAACAGTCATTACCTTCTACTCCCGTATTTGGGAGAATGCTCCTACTTCTAACCATTCAGAGAAATAGTCAGTTAAAACCAAAAGGAATCGTACATTACCTTGCCCTGTTGGGAGGGGGCCTACAATGTCCATTCCCAATTTGATGAACGGTCAAGGGTAGGTGAACGAGTGGAGGTGTTCGATTGCTTGGTGAATCATTAGAGCTTATTTTTGGCATTGTTCTCATTTCCTCATGAAGTCTGTAACATCCTTTTTCATGATGGGCCACTAATATCCCGCCCGTATGAGGCATCTGACCTGTGCTCGATTGCCGGAGTGAGATCTGCAATGGACTTCATGGACTTCTTCGAGGACGTACTGGGTTTGGTTCGGGCCCAAGCACTTAGCTAGAGGTTCGCCGTAAGCCCTCTTGTACATGATGCTATGAAGGAGATTGTATCTAGCTGCTTGCATTCTTAGTTTTTTGGCATTTTTTCTATCGTCTGGGAGTGTGCTATCATGCAAACATGAAATAATACGATCGTGCCAGTCCCAGGTTGAATTTATGGTTCTTACCTCGACTAGGTCCAATGATGAGTTGAGGAGATGGACTACACTTTTATCTCTGGTTATGATGCTTTTGGTAGTTGCGGCTAGTTTGGCGAGGCCATATGCTTCGGCATTCTGTGCTCGGGGGATTTGATCGAGCTGACATTCGTCGAACTGAGGCAATAGCTTACAAATTGTGGTATGGTATTTTTGCAATCTTTGTTCCTTGATTTGGAAAGTCCCTGCGACTTGGTTGACTACGAGCTGGGAGTCACAACAGAGTTTCAACCGTTTTTCCCCATATCTAAATTCTAGCCTTAACCCTGCAATTAAAACCTTATACTCGGCCTTATTGTTAGTCATATTTAGGTAACTTATGGACTAGAGAATTACTTCTCCTGTTGGGACCTCGAGTACGAGTCCCAGTCGGGACCCTGATTCGTTGGATGCACCATCGGTGTATAGGACCCAGCTTGTGTTTGGACGAAAGTTTGGACGACTTCCCTTTCAACTTCAGGCATTATTTTTGCACTGAATTCGGCAAGCACTTGTGACTTTATCATCGTTCGCAACTGGTATCTGATATCGTTCTCACTTAGCTCGATGCCCCATTTGGACAGCCTCCCCGATAGCTCGAGTTTATGCAAAATTCTCCTCAGGGGAAAAGTTGTGATGACCGAGATGGGATGGCATTGGAAATAGAGTCTAAGCATCCGTGAAGCTAAGACTAAGGCCATTAGGGGTGGGCATCGGTCAGTTCGGTTCGGTTTTGAATATTATCGGTTTCGTCTATCGGTTATCGATTTACAAATATCATAACCCGATAACCAAACCAATAAGATATTGGTTATCGGTTATCGATTATTATCGGTTCGGTTATCGGTTTACCCGATAAGATAAAACAACTAAAACAATTTCGCAATATATAAAACTGTCTAGTTCTCAATTATCTTGAGCCAGAAGTCAAGAAATAAATCAGATTTTCGTTGTCTTTGACAACTTTATGATGCATAAATATAGGATTACAAAGGTGGAATGTAATATGATTGTATTGATAATAAAACGTGGAATATGATTCGTATATTTAACTAGAAGTGAAAAAATTCTGAAAAAAGTGGGATAAAATAGTAAGAAGACGTTACACAATCAAGTCTTTAAGCTACTGGTTATGTTACGATAATCTATATGAATATTTATCAGAAATTATTAATTGATAATATCAGAAACTGGCTAACCCATGTATCGAATAAACAGAAGTTTACTGCTTAGGATTCTTAATATTCCAAAAAGAGAAACACTTGTTAAAATTATAAGTGTTTTATAATTTTAGATTTGTCCAAAAAGAGAGGAACACTTGTCCAACCTGAGGGCGTGATGCGACTGACGAGTGACACCGGCCTGAGTCTTGACAGGATGACTAGTGACTGTGAGGGCGTGAGCTGTGATGAGGCGTGGAACTGCTGAGGTTGGGCCGTATGGGTGCGGCGGAAAATTGAGAAACTGATAAAGAGAAACTGACTTAGTGAGAATTAAGAAAGAATAGGGAAAATGAATTATGAAACCCTAGTATAGTATGTATATAGTTAAGAGTAAATTAGTTAATTCTTATTGGGTTATCGATTTTTACCCAATAACAGAATTGCAAACCGAGCCCGAACCGATAACCCAATAAAAAAAAAATTACCCGTTTACCGAACCGTTAACCCAATAACCCAATACCGATAACCCAATAAATAATTAACGGTTCGGGTTATCGATTTTACCCGATATATGCCCACTCCTAAAGGCCATAGCCAATTAATAGAGGTGTGGTACCTCGTCTTGGGGTCGACGAGTGTTTTGCTAATGTAATAGATGGGAGATTGAGGATCAAGACTGTGCTTACTACTACCTCGGATACAACTAGATAAACGACGAGTTGCTCCCTAGTTTGGGTTTCGAAAGCAGGGGCGGTGATGATAGGTACGCCTTTAGTTCTCATAGAGCCTAGACGCACTCGAAAGTCCATTCGAGGTTGTTATCCTTCTTGAGTATGCCAAAAAATTTGTGGCATCTATCCGACGACCGCAAAATGAACCTAGATAGGACGATGATATGACCAGTCAACCTTTGGGCTTGATCTTTGGTGGTTAAGAGTTCTGGTATCCTCTCGATAGCTTTGATTTGGTCTGGGTTAACCTCGATCTCTCGCTGTGACACCAGGAAACCCAAGAATTTTTCTGAGGCTATGCCAAACGCGTATTTCTCCGGGTTCAGCTTCATTTCGTATCGTCTGAGTATGTCGAAAGTTTTTTGCAAATGATCGATGTGATCCTCTTCCCTTTTGGACATGACCAACATATCGTCTATATATACCTCCATGGTCTTACCGAGCTAGTCTTTGAACATCTTGGTTACCAACCTTTGATAAGTAGCCCTCACGTATTTTAGTCCAAACGGCATGACTCGATAGCAATATGTTCCTTGGTGGGTGATGAACGTGGTCTTCTTCTGGTCTTCTTTTTCCATGAGAATGTGATTATAGACCAAGTAATCGTCCAAGAAGATTAATAATTTGTGCTCAGCTGTTGCATTGGTGAGTGGTCGATGTGGGGTAACCGACACGAATCCTTCGGACATGCTTTGATCAAGTCTATGAAATCCATGCACATCCGCCATTTACCATTTTTCTTTTTTACCATCACTACGTTGGCCATCAACTCAGGGTACTTCGACTCCTTGATAGACCTGAATTCTAACAGTTTTTCCACTTCCCCGCGGACTGCATCGTTGATGGCAGAGTTGAATTTACGTATGGCTTGCCTTAATGGGGATGGAAAGGGTCGACGTTCAACTTGTGTGTGCCGATTTCCTTTGGGATGCCCGGCAAAGCTGCATGGCTGAAAAAGAATAAATTTGCATTAGCTATCAAAAATTGATTCAATTTACCTGGTTCCTGAAGCTTGCAGCCGGTATAGGCCTTGTAGCTATGATCGCTGAGGTCCAACTGAACATGGTCAAGGTATTTTATGGTCGAACTATGTTGGGATCCATGATGACATCCCCGGTTTCTTCTTGCTTCACCTCAACCATGTTGATTGCTATGCCTCTTTTTCTTTGTCTTTATTCTGTTGGATGGCCATGTTGTCCAAGGCAATGTGGAAGAATTTCCGAGATGTGTGTTGTTGTCCGCGTGTGCTGAATATTCCCCATGGAGTCGGGAACTTAATTACCTGGTATAGGCTGGATGGGATGGCTCTCATGGGTTGTATCCACGGTCATCGCACTATGGTATTGTACGTAGTGGACTGGTGCATGATGTGGAATGTCATCTCCAGAGTTAGACCGCCGGCCAAGATGGGGAGTGTAATTTCCATGGATGTTCACTCGACTGCATTATTAAAATCGGTTAGCGTGATGCAGCGTGACACTATCTTATCCTCGAGCTTCATTTGGGTACAAACTCGATGATGGATAATGCATGCACGCTTCCATCGTCCACCATGATAAGTTTGACATCGGTATCTAAAATGCATAAAGTAATAACGAGGGCATCATTATGAGGGAAAGTCAAACCGTCAACGTCCAACTTGTCGAAGATGATACTTTCTTCGAGTCCGTCATGCCGTTAGCGGGTGATAGATTGCTTGAGTTTGTGAGTGGTGTTGAACTTCACGTTATTGATAGAGGCGTTTTCGCTGCAACTGATAATCATATTGATGGTATGAGCTGGCGATGACGGCTTTGGCGGGCCTTGATGTTCACGACCATTGGCAAAGTTAGTCCTCCCCTTATCTCTTAACAGCTCCTAGAGGTGCCCTTATCGTAACATGTTTACGACTTCCTGTTTGAGGGCGATGTAATCTTCTGTTTTGTGCCCGTGTTCCTAGTGGAACTCACAGAGGGCGTCAGATTTTATGTTGTTCGGATCTGATCTCATCTTTGATGTCCATTTCACTTTTGTTCCGAGTTTCTCAAGAGCGTAGACTATTTCTGTAGGCGACACACAAAATTTGTGAGCAGATAATAAAGGAGGAATACCTCTTCCATTCCGATGAGTCCCTGTCCTTGGTGTGGACGGGCCTTCTTCATAGCGGAGGGAGGGCGCGACGGCTGCCCTGACATATGGTTGGTGCCATTCCCTGTTAGGTTGCGGAATCGGATAATCTCTTCTAGTACTGTCTCTTTATTTTTTTCTGGATTCGGCTTGTACCGAGGTTAGCCGGTGAGTTAGTCCGTTAATATCGTCCTCTTCTGCTCGAACCTCAGCACAATAAGCGTTGTGGAT
>ML424111.1:9085-20528 GCA_005239525.1 Nicotiana knightiana
GAAGCTTTAAATGGAAGAAATTTTGCAGAAGTGGGATAGTTTGGAGTCTGATTAGAACAATAACGTACCAATGTGTAACCTTATGCAAAAGTGGGATCAAATAAAGGCTAATTGGGAAAGAATCAGACCAAAGTTTATTGTCGATGAATTATTCCAGCACAGGATTAACCTTGAACGTAGTTGTCAAGGTTATCCAAGCTCATTTGAGAAGGTTGTCCAGCAGAAGAAAAGAATGTGTCATGTCTCCTATTTTCTAGTCATGGAGATATTCATTCCCCTGGGAGATATTCGAACCTTAGATGACTCACCATCAGTAGCACCTACTCCTCTTCATTCCCCTATGTCTGATGTCTATAATTTTCTAGTCATGTCTGATGTAAAAACCCCTAACTTTTTACATCAGAATGACATATCTTGGTTTCTACCACAAACAGCAAAAGCTTCCATCTTGTGAAGCAATAGTTGGTACTGGGAGTGATCAAAATATGTTCGTCCATAGTAAAGTTTTGTCAGAAACAACATTTTGTGTAGCAAAAAGGGGGATATAGCTTTTCTGGTAAACTAGAATATAACTCTAGGGCGAAATAGATGATCCTCCTTGTTGTTGTTGTTGCTGTTGCTGTTGTTGTTGTTGTTGTTGTAAAAATCCCTAACTTTTTACATCAGAATGACACATCTTGGTTTCTACCACAAACAGCAAAAGCTTCCATCTTGTGAAGCAATAGTTGGTACTGAGAGTGATCAAAATATGTTCGCCCATAGTAAAGTTTTGTCAGAAACAGGATTTGCGTAGCAAAAAAGGGGATATAGCTTTTCTGGTAAACTAGAATATAACTCCAGTGCGAAATAGATGATCCTCCTTCTTGTTGTTGTTGATTGTAATTGCTAGTGAAAATAAAATGAATTGTGTGAATAATGTCATCTTTGTCTTTTAAATTTGCTGAAGTTTTTTCAAATGAATTAATTGACTATAAAATCCAGGTATAAAAAGTGCAGCATAGGATATTAAAAAACAATCGAATCCAGGGATGACAACTTCAGCACAGTGGTTGCTGAAGTATTAAAAAATGAACTAATTTACTTCAGCATCTTGTGCTGAAGTTTTTCATAAAGCTCATGAAGACTAAACTATAGAATGCAGTGATAAAAACTTCAGCACAATTAAAGCTGAAGTATTTAAAAATGAACTAATTTACTTCAGCATCTTGTGCTGAAGTTTTGTAAAATTTATATTCAGCGTGTTTCTTCGAATATGGATGAGTTGCTGGAGAAGATAAGCAAGTTGTTCTATTATGCCCAATTTGTTTACATCGACTGCATTTGGTAGACTTCCATGGTGCTGATTCAGTCGCTGGCATATGCCTCTTCTTTTGTCTTCTTCCTTGTAAAATCTCCACATCGGGAGGTTTTGTGATCTCAGATTCTACATTTTGTGGAATATCCCATGATTTTTGATCTCCCACAGTATTCACATGTCCTTCATATGTTTTGAACAATGTTTCCTTTGAATACCAATTTGAGCAGTAATCAGATTTTTGCAAATATCTCTTATTAATAGCAGCAATTGCATGTGGACAGGGCAATTCATCAAGTTGAAATTCCAAGCAGTCACAAGTTCTCCTTTTTAAGTCCACAATGAATTCAATTCATTCACGATTTATTCTAAACAGCATTGAATCAAGGTTGAACAGCTAAGAAGGAATAGAAAATATTAATGTATATAAAAAGCAGAAGTAATGCTAAAAGTTTTTCAAGAAGATCATGACTAAAAAACTATAGAATACAGGATAAAACTATGATCATAAGTGATTATGCTATAGAGAAAACATGCTGAAAGTAAATCCTGAAGTTAGTAAATATACTCACAATCATTTTGCAAGCCAAGTCCATCTTCTTAGTCATCTGTTCTTCTGCCCATATTGATACTTTGTAAAAAATTTCATTTTCTTTTTTCCTCCGTTCGTAAAACCACTCTCCTAACTTTTCTTGGATGTAATCTAACATTCTTAAAATAGGAATTTCTCTCACTTTTAGTAACATGGAATTCATTAATTCTACAATGTTTGTTGTCAGCATATCATAACGTCGCCGTGAGAACCACGATCGAGCCCATTTTTCTGGAGGCTCTTCCATTATGTAATTGTATATTTTCTTGTCAACACTTTTGAGTTGGGACATTAACTTATTAAAATCTTCACGTTTGTATGACCTTGCAGCGCTTTGAAAAAGATTTATTACCATGGCTTTTGCATGTCTTTGCTTTAAATTTTTCTCAAAGTGATAGAGGCAGATACCATGGTGAGCTTCAGGATAAACTTTTCTAATCCCATTTGCAATCGACTGGTTTCTATCTGACAAGAAAACCAGTTCTTGACGGACTTGAATTGCTTTTCTCATTTCTCCGAAGAACCAAATGTATGCCTCATTATTTTCTGATTCTGCTACACCAAAAGATAGAGGAAATATTTGATTGTTTGCATCCTTTGATACAGAAACAAATAGAACGCTAAGATATTTTGACTTTAAAAATATTGCATCTACTGCAATAACAGGTCTACAGTAGGACCAACCAGCTATTGATGCTGCTGGAGCAAAGAACATGTAACAAAACCTGTACAGTGAAACACAAAAAAATAAATCATAAGGTGTAAAGTTTAACTTCAGGATGATGGGTGGTATTTGTTTTGCTTACCGATTCTGATCATCTCTTTTTATGTTTTTGTACGTTCCTGGGTTTCTATGCACCATAATGTGTAGGTATGAAGGAAGAATCTGATAGTTCTCTTCCGGTGTTCCCCTTATGCAAGCAATAGCTTTTTGAATAGCACGCCATGCCTTGTGATATCCAATGTCAATTCCAAATTTCTTTTTCATTTCATTTTCTACAAAGGCTGGTGTAACCTCTATCTTTTTGTCTCGAACATGTTCTAAAATTTGATCACTTATAAAATTTGATGTAGCATGCTTCTGATATGATTTTCTTGCATCAACTGAGCATTCATGGTTGTTATGATATTTTATCACCCTGAAAAGTGTGGAATTTTTTATTCTGGTAGCACACACTATCCAACCACATTGCTCCTCAATTCATTTCAGCTCATATCTCTTTGATTATGATCTAACAGCTGTGAATTCAACCTTTTGTGTTATCTCCAAGCTGTAGAAAAATTTAGTCATATTTTCCTTGTTTTCAAAAATTGATCCTACTCTTACTTCCTCAGGCAGTGCATCATGCCTAAGTATTTTACATGGTGGAGATTCTTTCTGCTTTCCCCTCACTCTTTTTCTTGATTTCTTAGAGGTTTCAACAATTTCATCAATTGAATATGATGTTACTGCTATTAATTCCATATTTTCTTCATTTTTCGTTGTTTCTTAAATTTTGTTGGATTGTGTGTTGATTGTCAATTTGCATTATTAGCTGCCCTTCTTCTTCTTGCTCATTCGCAAACTAGTATAAATTTATTGGAGAAGGGGGTGATTGTTGTAGCATTTTATATTCTGAAGCAGATGTAATGTTAGAAAGTTGTTGCTCGTTGTCTACTACCACTATTGGCTGCCCTAGATCATGTTGATAATCACCAAATTGTTCTGAAGCTGCTATACTGTCAAGAGATTGGCTGAATGTTGCAGAACGTTGTATTTTTTCGACGACAAAATGACAATTCTTGTAGACTGAATCAGTTCTGATCAAATGTATACAAGTACTGAGTTCTTCATCTGAAGTTACAAGCATACCTTTGCTTGTATTTAGTTTGATATCAAACCATATCTTTACAGAATATCCGCTTGAATCAATATTTGTAACTTCACTAATTTTTTTCAGGAAAGAATTGAATGATACTTGTTTATTAATAAGAACAAGCTTTGTACCATGATCCAAGTATTTGAAGTCAGTAGTCCACCTCCCATTGAAATTAAGTACAACGCAAACTAAACTCATCCTAGAGAAGCATGTTTAGTGTCAAGTATTAGCATAAGAATTTAATTATGAAAAAAAGCTGAAGTTTGAGAAAATGAACAATAGAACAAAGCTCATGAAAAATCTGATTAATGTAGGACAAAGTTTAAGCACAAAAGATATTTAACTTGAGCATGCACGAGAAAATTACATAGCACAGGAGAAAAACTTCAACACATTCAGTGCTGAAGTATTAGAAAATTAAAGTAAAACACTTCAGCGTATTTGTGCTGAGTTTTTTCATGAGAAATCAATTGTATCCAGGAGAAAAACTTCAGCAAATTCAGTGCTGAAGTATTACAAAATGAACTAAAAAACTTCAGCATATTTGTGCTGAGGTTTTTCATGACAAATCTATTGTATCAAGGAGAAAAACTTCAGCACATTTAGTGCTGAAGTATTAGAAAATGAACTAAAAAACTTCAGCATCTTGTGCTGAAGTTTTTCATAAAGCTCATTAGAAAACTATTGTATCCAGGAGAAAAACTTCAGCAAAGTTTTTGAAAAAACTCATCAAAAAACTATAGAACACAGTACATAACTTAAGCATATTATTAGTGCTGAAGTTTAGTCAAAAAAATCAATTGTTTAGCAAATAAAGCAAAAAATTCACCAAAACTTTAGCAAAAAATCTCAGGTATCATGAACATCAGTCAGATTCGAAAACTTACAATTTGAATTTTTGCTTGGGAGAGGAGATCTGAGAAGACACGGAGGATCGATGAAGTATTTTGTGCATGATTCAAATATGAGAAGAGACGGAGGTGCGTGATTTATATATGTTATATCAGGGGTAGAATGGTCATATTAGTGCGAATTTTTTGTTAGTTGGCTACCAAATCAATAATTTTTAAAAATAGGGTATAAGTTAAAAGGTGGTTGTATGTAAGGCATGGCTGCAAATTGCCCTAAAAAGAGGGAACACTATGTTAAATTTTCTTGCAATACTAATTATACTATCCTTGAAATTGGATAACCTTACCCAAATTTAGGCTGCAACTATAAGCAGAAAGCCGCAAAATACACTGACATCTAAATGTTGGGTTTGAGGAATTAATTAAATCCACCAACAAAAAATCAAATTGGTCTATTTTTTATAGCTCAAGTAGAACTTTCTTCCTTATTCTTTGGATCAAGTCTCCCGAGGAGGAAAGGCGATTCTTAATGTCATGACTCAAAATTCATTAAAAGTTGTGATGACGCTTAATGTCGTTGTCAAACAAATCAAAAATAAATAATTAACTTGGTTCTTATTTTAGTATTTTTGAAATCATAATTTCCTTAAATTAGATGTAAGTGATAAAATTCACAAAGTAAATGATAATATTTTTACAACTACAATACTAAACAACCCATAAATACCCCCAAAACCCGATGTCACAAATGCAAGGGCATCAACTAGGGAGTGAGATAAAATACTATATCTGTCCGAAATACAAATTAGACAGGAAATGTATACATGACTCTGAAAGAGACTGTGATGGTTGCGGCTCGTAACATATGATGCAGCTCACCTAAGTCCCCACATCAACCACGCCTCAGCGCCCACAAGGCTACTAGACATATATGAACATGCATAAAAATGTGCAGCAAGTGTAGTATGAGTACGTAAATCAACACGTATCCAGTAAGTATCCAATCTAACCTCGAAGAAGTAGTGATGAGGGGTTGACTCTGACACTTACTATGGGCTAACTATAAAATGCCGATATTATGTTTAAGCATGGAATACATAACATAGTTGAAAATTCAATAATCGGAAATAATCAACAATTCTCTTTATTAATAGAAATTCCCAAATTTATTTTTCTATCATTTAACAATTTATATCACAAGCCAATAAAGTAATGTCAATTATTATTAGTTACAAAGAGTTATCATGCGCATGTCATGCCGAGGTCGTACGACCCGATCCAACATATAAATATAAATTGTGCACTGCCAAGGGTCGAACTACACGAGCCAACATGTAAATATAAATTGTGCACTATCCAGGGTTGAACGACACGAACAATAGGTGCATCTATTAACCTGCCGAGGCGAACAGCCCGATCCCATGAGAGTAGTAGAAATTTACCCTACTCGCGGAATATATTTGCGACGCGGTTGCACATTGATTTCTTAAGATGTTATAATGTTCTTCAATTCTTTTTCAAAAATACGACTTTCAACTGATAAATTTCAAGTCTCGAAATCCTCAATTTCAACTCCTTTCAAGTCATTTAATAAGCATACTCGATCTCAATTCTTTTAAGGGAAAATAATAAACATAATAAAATAACGGTGTCAACAAGGCATGTTGTAAACCTAAAACTACCTGGACATAGGCATAATTATTTGCTATGCACATACTCTCCTCACCTCGTGCGTACATAGCCCCCAAGAAAGAAGCACATATTAACTCAATTCACCTATGGGATTATTTCCCTCTTACAAGGTTAGAAAAGAGACTTACCTCGCTCTGAAGTTCCATAGCCGGCTCCCAAGCCTTTCCAACAACTCAAACCGATGCCCAAATCCACAAACATATACTCCAATACTTATTATAATCCAATTTTCAATAATTTCAAACTCCGCTTGAAAAGTCGATAAAATCAACCCTCAGGCCCACGTGCCCGGATTCCCAAAATTTTCGAAGATAAACATTACCCATAACATCACGAAGTCAAATATATAATTTGTTCTCAATTCCATGCCCAAATTCGTGGTAAAAATATAGAGATACCAATTTCTAGGTTTTCTACCAAAACCCCAAATTTCCATTTCCATGAACTTTCATGTTAAAATCTATATAATCCAAGTATTAGCTTGTAATATGTGGCAATCACTTACCTTGACATGGATGATAAAGATGAAGTTCCAAAATCATTCCTAGGTCATCTCCATAGAGGAAATGAGATGAAATGAACCAACCCATTTTTGTAAACTTATACTGCCCAGGCGACCCTTCTTCGCGTTTGCGAGGCCCCCATCGCATTCGCGGTGAACAAAATCCTCAAAAGCCATTTACAAACTCTTCTCAGACAACCTCTAGTATAATGGCCATAACGTTTTTTACAAAACTCCAAATGACAAATGATTTAACATTCTGAAGCTTGACACCAAGATCTACAATTTTCATGTTTTAGTCATTGCCCAATTCCTTATAGATTTTGAGATATAAGCTGCCAAAGTCAGCCCTGTGCTACACAAATTTCTTCTTCATTCCGCGGACAGCCCGTAATGTACTAGCCATAACGTTTTCTACACAAACCCAAATTCTAAATGGTTTACCTTTGTAAAAACTAGAAACAAAGGGCTACAACTTTTGTTTTTGAATCATCTCCAAATTTCTTTTATAGATTTCAAGATATGAGCCTCCGAAGCCAGACCTGTGTAACAGAGAATTCCTTCTTCCCGAACTTGAGAGGTCTCTTCGCGAACGCGAAGAAAAAAATCCCATAAGCCAAATCCTTCTTCGCGAAGACGAGAGGATCCCTGTGAACGTGAAGAATAACACCACACGTCAGAAAATCAGCATCCAAAGTAACCCAAAATGATCTAAAACACACCCGAGGCCCCCGGGACCCGAACCAAATATACCATCAAGTCCTAAAACATCATACAACTTAGTCGAGGCCTCAAATCACACCAAAATTCGCTAAAAATATGATTCACATCCCAATTCAAGCCTAATGAAACTAAAAAAATTCCAACTTCTACATTCGATCATGAAACCTATCAAATCAAGACCGATTGACCTCAAATTTTGCACGTAAGCCACATTTGACATTACAGACATACTCCAACTTTCGGAATCGGAATTCGAACCGTATATCAAAAAGTCCCACTCCTGGTCAAATTTCCCAAAAACCTTAAAATTTCCAACTTTCGCCAAATGTCCCCAAAATAACCTACGGACCTCCAAATCCACATCCATGTAAGCTAGAAAGTAGTAGATCAATAGGAATAATACAATGTTCATTCACTAATCAAAATCACATCTAAGAGGTACGAGATCGAGTTGTAGACTGATCATCGATAATAATAGCCATTTATGTCTCGGTCTCGTATGCCTCTCAAATGTAGCTTTAAACAATGAACTTGTTCTTCCTTTTATCTCTAGGAAAACCCAGCTAATAAATATACTTCTAGGGTTAAAATCACTATACTTATATATAAGTAAATACCACCGCCTAATACATTGTAGCGTTTCTTTTCCGACAAGTATTACTAATACTTATGACGTTTGGGATGCCGAGCCTGTGATTAGTTCTGTATGGTGATTTTGGACTTATGAGTGTGCTCGAATATTTATTTGAAAGTTCATAGTTGATTTTGGCTTGAAATGACGAAAGTTGAAAATAGAAGTTTTGGATGTCTGATCGGGAGTTGACATTTTGATATCGGGGTTGAGATGTGATTATGGAAATTGGAATAGGTGCACTATGTCATTTATGACTTGTGTGCATAATTTGAGGTCAATCTTACTTGATTTTATATGTTTTGGCATCGAATGTAGAAGTTGGAATTTTCTAGTTATTAGGCTTGAATTGGTGCGCAATTCGTGTTTTTGCATTGTTTGATGTGATTTGAAGCCTCGACTAAGTTTGTATGATGTTTTAGGATTTTTTGGTACATTTGGTTGGGGTCCAAGGGGCCTCAGGTGTGTTTCGAGTGTTAACAGATCATTTGGGCTACTTTGGATGTTGGACTACTAATGTTTGGTGTTGTTCTTCGTGTTCGCAAGGAGCCTCTTGCATCAGAAAAGAAGGATTTTGCTTTAGGGACTTTGTTCTTCGCGTTCATGAAGAGACTCTCGCATTCGCGAATAAGGAATTTCTATTGTCCGTTATCTGACTTTGGAAGCTTATACCTCACAATCTATAACGATCTAGAGATTCTCCAAAAATGAAAGTTATAGCTCTTGGTCTCTGTGTTTCATAAAGTTAAACCATTTGTCATTTGGAGTTGTGTACAAAAAGTTATGATGGATATATTACAGGCTGTCCGGGGAGAGTTTGGAAATCTTTGCTACACAGGGCTGACTTTTGAAGATTATATCACGCAAACTAAAAGGAATTGGGAGATGATCGACGAATGAAAGTTATAGTCGTTGATGTCTAGTTTCCAGAAAGTCAAACCATTTGTCATTTAGTATTTTGTACAAAAGGTTATGACCATTATACTAGAGGATGTCTAAGAAGAGTTTGGAATAGCTTTTGAGAATTTTGTTCATCACGAACACGATGGGAGGCTCGCGAACGCGAAGAAGGAAGTTGGGGCAGTGTTATAAGTCCTCTATTTCAAATCGTCGAGCCACTATTTTGTATTTTTAGTTGAGAACCTCGGGATTTAGCGATTTTGGAAAGGAATCTCACCACGGGTAAGCATTCTTGACTCATTTGTGATTATATTTCATGGATTAATCTTCATTTTTGGCGTTAGATTATTTATTTCTTAAGAAGAAATCGGAAGAAATATTTATAATTTCACAAAATGAATTTTCGAGTTTGAATACCGATTCAGAGTCGGATTTGAATAAAATTAGTATGGTTGAACTCATGATTGAATGAGTTGTCGAATTTTGTGAGTTTTGTCAGGTTCCGAGACGTGGGTCCCACTGCCAACTTTTCGAGTGGAGTAGGGAATTTTTATAAATTGTTAAATTTCAAGTATTGGAGTATACATTTTGATTGGTTTGCACATTGTTTGCATAGTTTGGATCGACAAGCATCGGTTTGAGGTGTTAGAGTGGCGTCGGAGCCGGCTATGGAACTTCGGAGCGAGGTAAGTGTCTTGTCTAATCATGTGAGGGGGGAACTGCCCTCTAGGTGTTACTTATTGTACTAGTTGTAGGTGCTATGTACGCACGAGGTGACGAGAGTCCGTACGTAGCTATAGTATATTTATGTCCGGGTGGGCGTAGGATCTTATCATGTAATATTTTAACTACTTGAACCCATTGTGCTGGCTTACTTAATTGAAGTTATAAATGTATTGATTTAGAAATTTAAAAAAATGTATACTAGGCCAAGCTTTAACACTTGAGTGGTGGGCTAGTTATTTGAAAAGTGGTAAGGATTATATTCATTTTATGCTCTTGTGCTATAATGTAAACGCATGTCTATTAAGCACATAACAAGTGTATTTTTATCATTAATGCACCTCAAATGTACGGTATATTACATATTAAACTATGCATTCTAGCCTCGCATCACCTATGCATTTCACATAGCAAACAAGTGGGGATTCCTATTCCCTCAAGTCTAAGTTAGACCAAACACTTACCTCAATTTTGCAGGCCACTTACTGCTTAATTACATCTTTTCCTTTAGAATCTTGCTCTAACTTGCTCGAATCTAATCATAATTAACTCAATATCATTAATTAAGGCTAAAGGAGCTAACTTAATTGAAAATTACAATTTTTCCTAAGTTTTCTCAAAAAGAGTGAAAACCCGACCCCGGCCCGCTTGGTCTAAACTCGGAGTTCGGACCAAATTACGTTTACTCATTCACCCACAGACCCAAATATACTATTAGTTTTGAAATCTGACCATAATTCGATGTAAAAATTAGATTNCTCAAAAAAAGTGAAAACCCGACCCGGCCCGCTTGGTCTAAACTCGGAGTTCGGACCAAATTACGTTTACTCATTCACCCACAGACCCAAATATACTATTAGTTTTGAAATCTGACCATAATTCGATGTAAAAATTAGATTCTTACAAAATTCCCTAATTCTACTCAAACCCTCAATTGTTACCATAGAAAATTCTTAGTTTTTGCTTTAAAAGTGATGAAAAACAATAAGGAATTGAAAGAACAAAGTTTAGAATTGATTACCTATGACTTAGGGATGATAATTGTTGAAGAAAATCGTTCTTAGGGATGTACTCTTCGAAAATAAGGTGAAGAAGAAGGTCTGCCCGTTTTTAATATATTTTCTGCCAGCTATTCAACCTCGTTTCTCGTTCCAAACAATCCCAAAACTCGATTTTTATGTGTCCAATAGATTCCTTGTGAAATTCTAGTCAAGTTAGACTTTTGAATCACTCAATTTGACCTTATAATGAAGGAGATATGTAGGCTTTAATATTTACAAATAGTGCAGATGTTTAATACGCCATCAGGGGCAATTACTTAATTAACCTGAAAAATCTGGAAATCTTAGTAAAATGACCATAAAATCTTCATACGATGTCCAAATTCGATGATTCTTTTTGCTACGGGTCAAGTCCTATCTAAGGGCCTTCGTTCCCCTTGAATTTCGTTCCCTAGTTCAATCCGGAACTCCAGATGTGTAAGTAGCGGCCAAGCGGCTCTGTCCTTTTCAAAGAGGTTATCCTTCTCTCTCCCCGAGCAAAGTGAGTTTACTTCGTTTCAGGCCATGTTATTCAGTCTCATGGAACTAAACTCTTAGATGCAGCATGCAGCCGCCTCCATCCATCGGCACATCCGCCCCAGATGCACGCTTAGCCGCATTGTTCATCTTGAAAGG
>ML424112.1:0-27743 GCA_005239525.1 Nicotiana knightiana
GCAGAGTCTTTAATTAAACGTCTGCAATTGATAGCAAGACCGTTACTCATGAAAACGAGGCTGTCCACTTCTGTTTGGGGTCACACCATTTTGCATGCATCAATGCTAGTTCGTCTTAGACTGACAAATTATCATAAATATTCCCCGTTGCAATTAATTTTGGGTCATGAACCTAATATATCCCATTTAAGAATTTTTGGATGTGCAGTATATGTGCCTGTAGCACCGCCATATCGCACCAAAATGGGTCTCCAAAGAAGGTTGGGAATATATGTTGGGTTTGAATCACCCTCCATTATTCGCTATCTTGAAACATTAACGGGGGATTTATTCACCGCCTGATTTGCAGATTGTCGATTCGATGAGACAAATTTCCCAAAATTAGGGGGGAAAATGGTGAAATCAAACAGGAAATTTTGTGAAAAAATCCATCATTGTCTCATCTTGATCCACGTACCTCTATTTGTGAAAAAGAGGTGCAAAAGATTATTCATTTGCAAAGAATAGCAAATCAAATGCCAGACGCATTTACGGATTTGAAAAGGATAACAAAATCACATATCCCTGNCCTTGTTGCACAAGGATTTTCACAAAGGCCTGGTGTCGATTATGAAGAGACATATTCACCCGTCATGGATGCTATAACGTTCTGTTATTTCATTAGTTTTGATGTCCATGAAAATATTGACATGCATTTAATGGATGTGGTTACCGCCTACTTTTATGGCTCACTTGATAATGAGATATACATGAAAATTCCCGAGGGATTTAAAATGCCTAACGCACATAATTCAAAGTCCCGAAAAATATTTTCAATCAAATTGCAAAGATCTTTGTATGGTCTAAAGAAACCAAGACGTATGTGGTATAATCGTCTTAGTGAGTACTTATTAAAGGAAGGTTATATAAATGATGCCATTTGTCCATGTGTTTTTATAAAGAAACAACATCGGAATTTGTTGTACTTGCCGTATATGTTGATGACATAAACCTTATTGGAACTCCTATAGAACTCCAAAAGGCAATTGATTATTTAAAGAAAGAATTCGAGATGAAAGATCTCGGAAAGACAAAATTATGTCTTGGTTTGCAAATTGAACATTTGGTAAACCAATTTTTTTTTCATCAATCTGCCTACATAGAAAAGGTATTGAAACGGTTTTACATGGATGGAGCACATCCATTAAGTACTCCGATGGTTGTTCGATCACTTGATGTGAATAAAGATCCATTCCGACCTCGAGAAGAGAATGAAGAGCTACTTGGTCCTGAAGTACCATATCTTAATGCAATTGGTGCACTAATGTATCTTGCCAACACTACAAGGCCTGACATAACTTTTTCAGTCAATGTCTTAGCAAGATATAGCTCTGCTCCTACAAGGAGACATTGGAATGGAATCAAACACATATTGCGGTATCTAAAAGGAACTACCGACATGGGCTTATTTTATGGCAATAATTGCAGTCCTGATCTTGTTGGTTATGCCGATGCTGGGTATTTATCTGATCCACATAAGGCCTGATCTCAAACAGGTTATGTATTTACATGTGAAGGCACTGCCATATCTTGGCGATCGACTAAGCAATCGATCATGGCTACTTCATCTAATCATGCAGAGATAATTGCTATTTATGAAGCAAGTCGAGAATGTGCGTGGTTGAGGTCTATAATACATCTTATTCGAGACAAGTGTGGTTTGAAGTGTGACAAACTACCCACGATTTTGTATGAGGACAATGCAGCATGTATAGCACAATTGAAGGGAGGATTCATAAAAAAGATAGGACAAAGCATATTTCACAAAAGTTATTTTTCACACATGATCTTCAAAATAATGGTGATATCAATGTGCAGCAGATTCATTCAATTGATAATATGGCTGATTTGTTCACAAAATCTCTACCAATGTCAACCTTCAAGAAGCTAGTGTACAAGATCGGGATGTGAAGGCTCAAGGATGTGAATTGATGATCTCATCAGGGGGAGTTAATGCGCGTTGTACTCTTTTTCTCTTACAAGGTTTTGTCCCACTGGGTTTTCCTTGCAAGGTTTTTAACGAGACAACGAAAAAGCGCATTTCTAAACATGTGTACTCTTTTCCCTTTTCTAGAATTTTTTTCCCATTAGGTTTTATTTTAGTTAAGGTTTTAACGAGGCACATTATTTGTTGAATAGACATTCAAGGGGGAGTGTTATAAATAGAACTCTATTTAGAGTGAATGTCTATCTTTTAGAGAGTTCTACTTTGTGGCTAAGTCATTTTNTATTGTTTCATAACAATTGCCTCTCTTTTTCCTTTTTTTTTAAATAAATAAAGTAAAAAATAACTAACTTTAATATAAGAAATCTAATTATTTACATATAATTTAAATAATACTTAAAAAATAAAATAGCTTACTTATTAAAATTTAAATTAAAAGAAACTAAATATATATATTTTTTAAATATTTCTTTCTATTAAAAAAAATAAAATAAAATTTATACTCTAAGAATATGATTTATTTTTTTGTAGTTTTTTATAAACTCTACTAAAAGTGAGATAATGGTTTAAAAGATCAAGGTTAGATGTAAAACACAAATATTTACACTAATATAGAATTTGGTTGTGGTCAAAAATTAGTTGTTCACACCATTGACTCCCATCTAAAACTGATCTTCGATTCTAAGTTAGCATGTTTTACTGTTGCCTCATTTAAAACCTTGTCGAAAAACCCATTTGGGATAAAACCGGTAAAGGAAAAAGAGTACAATGCGTGCTTTCAAATCTAATAGTCACATTATCCTATGGTTGTTACCTGCAAGTGTTAGTCCGACTCGTAATATTATAAAAAGGTGAATGAGGTCATACCTTAGCAGTAGTACCGCTTTAAGTGTGTCACGTTCCAGTTGTTCGGTACTTGTGCAGCGTTTCCTGCTTCGAGTTTGTACGAACCTTTATCGGTAATTTCGATGACTCGATATAGCCCTTCCCAATTCGACCCCAACTTCCCCTCATTCAGGTTCCAGGTGTGCTGTGTTACTTTTCTTAACACCAAGTCCCTGATATTGAAGTGTCGGAGGTTGGCTCTTTGATTGTAATACCTTTCTATCCATTTTTTCTAGGCGGCCAACCGGACTAGGGAAACCTCACGCCTCTCATCCAATAGTTCCAGGCTCGTGCTCATGGCCTCACCCTTTGATTCTTCGGTCGTATATCAGAACCTGAGGCTCGGTTCTCCTACCTCGATCGGTATTAGTGCTTCGACACTGTAAACTAACAAAAATGGAGTGGCCCCAATACTAGATTTTGAGGTCATATGGTATGCCCACAAGACTTCGGTAATATCTCTTTGGCAT
This sequence comes from Nicotiana knightiana, assembly GCA_005239525.1. Lineage (NCBI taxonomy): Eukaryota > Viridiplantae > Streptophyta > Magnoliopsida > Solanales > Solanaceae > Nicotiana > Nicotiana knightiana. The sequence goes on from ML424112.1 coordinate 3,340, forward strand.
CGGTCAACCTTTTCTTAAGATTTTGAAGTATGGTCTTGTTCGTACACTCCGCCAAGCCATTCCCACTAGGGTGAAAGGGTGTTGAAAAGATCTTTTTGATCTTATGGTCCTTGAAAATTTTCTTACCTTGCTGCCGATGAACTGCTTCCCGTTATCACACACTATCTTGTCATGTATATCGAACCGACATATTATGTGGTTCCAAATGAAGTCGATGACTTCTTTTTCTGGACCTTCTTGAACACTTGAGCTTCAACCCACTTAGAGAAATAGTCAGTCATAAACAGTATAAATTGAGTCTTACAGCGTGCCCATGGCAAGGGATCGACAATGTCCATTCCCCATTTCATGAACGCCCAAGGCAGTAGGACTGAATGTAGTAGCTCCCCGAATTGATGGATCATTGGTGCATGCCTATGACAGCCGTCGCATCTCTGTACAAAGTCCTTCGCATCTTTCTCGATGTTGATCCAGTAATAGTCGGCTCTGATTATCTTATGAACCAAAGATTCTGCCCCTGAATGGTTTCCGCAGGTGCCTTCGTGAACTTCCCTCAAAATATATTTGGTGTCTCCCGGTCCCAAGAATATGGCGAGTGGGCCATCGAACGTTCTTCTGAATAGAGTACCTTTGGATAGGCTAAATCTGGCCGCCTTCGTGCGCACAACTCTCAATTTATGGGGATTCGAGGGCAACTTCACAGTCTCCAGGAAGTCTATATATTTGTTTCTCCAGTCCCAAGTTAAACTTGTTGAGTTTATTTCTGCATGGCCTTCTTCCACTACTAATTTCATGAGCTATACGAACGTTCCTGAGCTGAATTCATCGTCATCAACCGATGACCCCAAGTTAGCTAGAGCATCGTCTTCACTGTTTTGATCCTGGCTACGTGTTGTAATGTCTATTACTTGAATCGATGCGCCGTTACCTATAATTTGTCTAAGTACTTTTTCATTCGTTCCTCTTTCACTTAATATACAACAACGAGGTAGTCGCACTTATCTTCGACCACTTCGGCCCACATGCTTTTAGCCAATTCGAGACATGCAATCATGGCCTTATACTCGGCCTATTGTTAGTCAATTTCACGGTTCTAATAGATTTCCTAATTATGTTATCCGTAGGCGGCTTCAACACGATGTTGAGTTCCGACCCTTTTATGTTTGAGGCACGCCCATAAAAAGTGTCCAGATTCCCGAGGAAGTCCCCGAGGTTAACAACAATTCCTTTTCAACTTCAAGTGTTAAGGCCGCCAAGAAGTCGGCCACAAGTCTTCCAAAATTTGAGATTTTATGGCGGTTCGGGGTCGATATTCGATATCTTATCCGCTAATTTCTACGGCCCATTTGGACAATAGTCCTGAGAGCTTGGGTTTGTGCATTATGTTCCTTAGTGGGTAAGAATTTACGACACAAATGAGATGCCATTGAATATATGGCTTCAACTTTCTGGAGGCACTTAGCAAAGCGAGTGCCAATTTTCTAGATAAGGGTACCTTGTTTCGGCCTCGCCTAGAGTCCTACTAACATAATAGATATGAAATTGCGTACCATCCTCTTCCCGGAATAAGACTCCACTTACCGCTATCTCGGATACCTCTAAGTACAAGTACAACTGCTCGCCTGCCTTCGGAGTATGAAGCAAAGATGGACTCAAAATGCACCGTTTGAGTTTTTCCAAAGTTTGTTGGCACTCTGGGGTCCATGAAAGTTTATTCTTCTTCTTCAATAACGAGAAGAATCGATGTCTCTTATCGGAGGACCTTGATATGAACTGGCTTAATGTGGCTATACGCCCTATTAGCCTCTGAACAGCCTTGACATTGTCTACCACGATGATATCTTCTATAACTTTGATTTTGTCGGGATTGATCTCGATCCCTTGGTAGGACACCATGAATCCAAGGAACTTTTCGGACCCGACCAAGAATGCACATTTCTCCGGGTTCAGCTTCATATTTTATTTCTTCAGTATGTTGAAGGTTTCCTACAAATGTTCCAAATGGTTTTCTGCTCGCAGGGACTTAACTAGCATGTCGTCAATGTAAACCTCCATTAATTTTCCTATTTATTCTTCGAACATCCAGTTTACTAGGCGTTCATAAGTGGCACCAGCATTTTTTAGTATGAACGGCATTATATTATAACAATATGTGCCAAATTTAGTGATGAAGGAAGTTTTTTCTTGATCGCCCGGGTCCATCCGGATTTGGTTGTACCCGGAGTAGGCATCGAGAAAGATGAGTATCTCGTGCCGGGTTGTTGAATCGATCATGGGACCGATGTTAGGAAAAGTAAAAGAATCTTTGGGGCACGTTAGCCAACCAATCCGGGTACTTAACTTCCTGAATGAAACCTATTCTAAGGAGTTTGGATACCTCGTCTTTGATGAACGCATGCTTGACTTCGGACTGAGGATGCCTTTTATGTTTAACCGGGTGGAACTTCGGGTCCAAGCTTAGCTTATGAGTGGTTACTTATGGTGGGATCCCTGTCATATCCAAATGTGACCAAGCAAAAAAATTCACGTTAGATATAAGTAATTTAATGAGTTTTTTCTTGATATTAGGAGTCAACCTTGTGCCGAGGTATACCTTTTGATCGGACAAGTGTTCGATCAATATGGCTTTCTCCAGCTCCTTGAACGTCGACTTGGTGGCATCGGAATCGTCAGGAGCGATGAACGATCTAGGAACTCCGTAATCATCATCCTTGCCCGCCTCTTGCTTCTCCAACTCGGTCGTAGTCGGTGTCAGTGATTGCTATTTAGTTTCTTCCTTTCTAACCGACTCTGGGTTTTTTGATGCCGAGAGCACGAACATCGGGATCACCTGATCGATTGCGAACATTTCTTTTGTGGCCAAATGATCTTCATAAACTGTCTTAATCCCTCCCGGTGTGGGGAACTTCAATGCCTGGTGTTGTGTCGAGGGTATTGCCCTCATTTTGTGAATCCACGACCTTCCAAATAGAGCATTATATATCATATCCCCTTCGATCACGTAGAACTTCGTTTCCTGAATGGTTCCGGCGGTGTTCACTAGCAGGGTTATCTCCCACTTAGTAGTTTCACATGCGATGTTGAATCCGTTTAAGACCCGGACTGCATGCACTATTTGTTCTTGTAGACCTAACTTCTCTACGACCCTCGATCTGATGATATTGGCCGAGCTACCTGGATAAATCAACACATGCTTAACTCGAGATTTATTTATGAGTACAAAAATTACTAGTGCATCGTTATGTGGTTGCACGATGCCTTCAGCTTCTTCATCATTGAAAGAGATGGTCCCCTCCGGCATGTAATCTCGGGTTCGCTTTTCCTTGTAATGGACACCTTAGTGCGCTTCAGTATTGGCCCCTGGGGGACGTTGACTCCACCGATGATCATGTTGATGACGTGCTGAGGTTCCTCTTGCTCGGTCTGTTTGTTGGAGTCCCTATTCCTGAAGTAATTTTTGACTCGATCACTCAGAAATTCCCGGAGGTGCCAGTTATTGAATAACCGGGCCACTTCTTCTTTTAGTTGTCGGCAGTCTTTGGTCCTGTGACCGTGAGTGCCATGATACTTACACATCAAGTTGGGGTCTCTTTGGCCAGGATCGAAATGCAATCACCGAGGCCACTTGGTATCTTTGATGCGTTTGATGGCAGATACGATGTCGGCAGCATCGACCCTGAAGTTGTATTCCGATAACCTCAATGCCTCCCTAGCCCGGAGTGGCCTGTCGAAACTATTTTGCTCATGAGTCCCCGACTATAATGACCTCGATCGCTTCTTTTTTCATTCCTCGTAGGGTTACGTCCGGATCCACTTCCCTTTCGATCTCTGCTGTACGGTTGATACCAATCTCTGTTTGGTCCTTGTTCATGATCGATGACTCTTTTCGACCTTCCATCAGTTCTGATGGGATACACGGACCCAGAGGGAGCCCTTAGCTAATCATCCTCGATTCTGATTTTCGATTGGTACCTGTTATGGACGTCAACCTTAGTTATCGCCGGGTACTCTATCAAATTCCATTTCAGCTGTTGTGAAGCCAAGGAGCTTTGGGGGTTGAGTCCTTAAGTGAATGCTTGAACATACCAATCATCTGTAACCGGAGGCAGGCATTTCTTTCCATTTGAAACCTCGATACGAATTCCTTGAGTATTTTGTTATCTCTTTGTTTCACTTTAAAGAGGTCCGATTTTCTGGTCTTGACTTTGATGGCCCCGACAGTAGCTTTTACCAAGGCATTTGCAAGCATATCAAACGAATCAATGTAATTAGGGGGCATGTTGTGATATCATATCATTGCTCCTTAAGATAGGGTTTCTCCGAACTTTTTCAGCAAAACTGACTCGACTTCCTCATCTTCTAAGTCATTTCCCTTGATGGCACACGTGTAGGAGGTCATATTTTCATTTGGATCTGCGGTCCCGTTATACATTGATATTTCGGGCATATAGAACTTATTTGGGATTGATTTTGGAGTTGCGCTCGGAAGGAAAGTCTTTTGGACAAATTTCTTGGAATTCAGGCCTTTCAATATCGGGGGTGCTCCTGGGATTTGATCAACCTTGGAGTTATAGGTCTCCATTTTTTTGTCATTGGCTTCGATTTTCTTTTCTCCCGATTCCACCCCCTTTGTCAGTTTCTCAAGCATCTTTATTATTTTAGGGTTGTTCCTGGGTTCAACTTCACCCGGCATTCATGTGGCTGGTTCATTTTTGCGGGTGTTTTCCTGGGATGGTTCGAGCTCAACTTTGCTGGGGGCGCGGCTTTGGTTCTGCAACTGGGATATCGCTGTCTGTTGAGCTTGTAACATTTCGAAGATCAGTTGTAAATTAATCTCATCGCCTTCGCCGTCGTGTGTACCCGGGCTATCAATGGGCTCCCCCACGAATGCTGTTTTCGGGGTCGGTAGGCAAGTTTGCGCCAATGGCCACATGTGAGTTGGCATCAATTGGGTCCACGACCGGAACAATATTGGGGTCAACATGGGCACCTCGTTGTTGGGCACTACATTGTTGTTCTCGCCATGGTGTTCAGACTCAACGTTAACGTTCAAATGAGCAGATTGAGAGTTCGACATTTTTAATTTGACCTGAAATTAAAATATCAAAGAACAAGCGTAAAACAGAGTGCGTTATAGAAATTCGTATCAAATTACCACTGTTATCCATGGCCCCATGGTGGGAGCCAAACTGTTTACCCTTAAAAACAGATAACAAATGAATTTATACGCAGTTTTAAAGATATGCGGCAATGACATTAGATTAAGCAAATAAAAGACGTAATAATGGCCAAACCCATTATAAGAGTGATCTCGGGCTCGGTTAATGGCTTGATGAGGAACTTGCATTCGATTCCGAGCTTGCACTTATGAAGAACTTATGAACAAAAAATAATAACTTTGAATAACAGAGAGAATAGAAATAAATTGTCTTGGTATGCGTGTTACAATTTTCCTGATGAATAATAAGCCTCCCCATTATATAATAGGGGAGTTTTACCATAAGTACAATCCTAAGAAAGGTAAAAATCTTCCATTTTGCTAATCACTAATTTCCTGCCGATACCGGCCGAGATTCATATCGTGATATCCGGTTGAGCACTTACATTACGGTCCTTTGTTAGTCCTGTGTGGTTGTCTGGTAATGTTCACCGAGGTTTTGAGGCTCGAACTGGACCCGGGAACGTGGTCCCGATGCCCCCGAGGACGGTGTTTTGCTCGAGCCCCGATACGAGAGGCTCCTCACTCTGACTCCGATTTCTTATGGTCACGTCCCTGCTCCTTTCGCCTCACCGGGAACCCGAGATGCTCAGTGGGTACGGTTACCCGTATACAACCTTAAAGCTGTGCTTATGCCCAAACAGCCTTGAATCCATCACATGTCAGAGCTAGTTATGCCTGAAGTCTTTGATAAAGAGAACAATCTTATCCTTTGAGAATAGTAAAAAATGGACAGCGTTAAATTAGAACAACAAAATGGGACTAAATTGGTCCTAGTTACTTTCGCGTAGACTGGAAGAAGGGGGAATTCTCGAACCAGAAAAGGATGCGAAGGAGTACCGTTCGTTTGAAAAATTATAATCTTGTCTATTTATCCGGTGTAGATTTTTCAAAACCCCATGGCCATGCAGAAGAAAAATGGTATCTCACTCGTAAAGCCAATTAATCAAATTATTGTATCAGTGTGCTCGGATCAGATCAGCAGTTTACTTGCCGTTTGTTCATGAATTACAAACCATTTTTATCTTTGAACTGATTCACAAGAAACCATATAACTGTCGCATTGTATTTATCATCAACATCCAAGGAATTCATATAAAATGGCATAAGCCAGCAACGTAAATTGAAAGTTAGATATAGTATTTGAAAATTAATTTCTTGAGATAACCGCCCAAGGTATTAGATTCCAGGGAAAGGAAATTGAGAAAACTGTTGAAAGGGTATACACCATTTGGAGGTATTAGATGGAAAGCAACCAACATTTACCATTTCCTTGTGCGAAATAAAAGATCAAGTACAAAAATAAGCAAGACCACAAAATCAAAATTGCTGTAGCTATAAGAATGTTAGTTGAAAAAATGATTACTGGAAATTGAAGAGAATCAAAGATACATAAGCGAAGAAATTTTACTCAGCGACTGAACTAAATTATACTGTGGTTGATTGTCCACACTTTACAGTTTTGTCCCATCAAGAGATCAGGCAAAGATAGCTATTCCTTATCAGGCTTATCCGCTGTAGTACTAATGTCACGGTTTGAAGAAATTGCAACCTCCTTAGTTGCTCCCTCTTCCTCTTTGTTGTCATCCTTCACAGCTAATAGTATAAGAGCTATCAGTAATGGAAAACTAATAGTGGTTAGCGCCCAATTCGCGATAAGCTGGTTCAGGAATGTCACGTTACGTGAATCAACTTGCCAAGCAACGGCTCCCCCTGCACTTTGTATTCCTTTATAGAAGCCAGCATACCTGTGAATACAGACAACGAATCCAATTTTAACCAACACATTGTGTTCCTTGTAACTTGTAAGCATTGATTAATGAATTTGTAGTATTAAGTACATGAAATTTTTACCTGCTGAGAATCTCAGAATCATCTGCCAATGCTCCTATGACCCAATAAACCATGCTCTGAAACATGGCATCAAGTAATCCATAACTAAAATACAAGACAAATGGACCTGCAAATTTAGAACCATCCTTGAAATCCAGTAATACTATGTGATCAGGTACATCTTTGCGGGAATATTTAAGCTGTTTCGCGAGTCCTCCACCCCAAATTGCTGTTGAAAGCAGGCCAACAATAATAGTACCAACCAATCCCCTAGCTCTCCTGCTCTTAAAGCTGTAATCCATTATTGACCCGATGAACACCGAGCCAATCATCTGTGCACCCCAATAAAACACATTGTTCAAACCCCTAGTCCTCAAATTGAACAATACCGCGTTAACATTATTGAACTGATAAGTGTAGAAAAAGTTACTAGCAACCGAAGCTGGAAGCATCAACAACATTTTCCAGTTCCCAAACAGTTTGAGTATTTGCACCAATTCAACAGACACACTCGAGTACTTAATATTAGTACACTTGGAACCATCGTTCCTAATAACCTTACTAGGATGCAAAATTGCTAAAGAAAGAAAGGTTCCAATTGCCATGAAAATCATGAATCCAATATAAGTACCATCATTTACAGAGGCCGCGGTAGTTCTATTATAATTCGATACAAAAGGAATAAGTCCGCCAATAACACCACCCATGTTAAAAATACTCCAAAACATAGAGATATAAGTACCTTTCCTATCATGTGGCGGGTACGAGGTCATAATAGCTCCTTGAGAAGCCCAAAGAAGGCCCGCGCCAATACCAAGAAGACCGCCAGCAACTACGACGAAAGCCTGATGTTTATGGTGATTGTAGTAGAGAAATGAACCCGCGTACAATATATAAGTCGAACACCCAACAAATAGTGTTTTTTGAGGACCTAAGATGTTGTAAATGCCACCACCCAAAATTCCAAAAATGGCAAAACTTGTGTACAGAGCAGTGTTAGCGTTGTTAGCCGCGGTGTGGTCTACTTGACCACCACCACCCATTCCAGAGAGTGCATTGAACATCCCTGGACAACAAAAACATACCAATCCAATTAAACCAACCTGAACCACTGGTGAATTATACCTGAAATTTGAATTCTTTGGAGGTGAATTAGGCAACTCTTTTCCAGTCTCTTCATCTCCGTAAGAACCCATATCGCTGTGGTCTCAGATTACACGGATCAAAGATAAGGAAAAATGGAAGTATCAAATCTGGGAATATTTAGGTGCAATAGAACAGTGGTGAATTAAATTGGGAACTTTGAAAGCAAGGATTGGACGAATATGAATTAAAGACTGGTTGTTTTTGTTGACAATAAGTTTAATTTTCTCTTTTTATAGGAGTGTCGTAATAGTTATTGCAGGTAAAATTAAATTCATAACTGGGCCTCGGGAAAATTGCATCGCTGACATTTGGATAAAATTGGTAAAATCGGTGCCCCATCGGCTACATAGGTAATTACGAGTAGTTTAATGTTTTATTACAAATGGTCTCCAATGATTACTATATTTTACGATGACCTTAGGCTTAACCCAGAGATTGAATATTCATTTTAGCACTTGTCGATTGACTACAACGTTGGTCGCTGAATATAACGTTACGACACGTCACTTTCATTCGTAGTTTATCCTCCGAATTTGTACGTAAAGTGCAGATTCTGCCGATATTTATCTTGTTAATTTAATGTTGGAAGCAGAAGCATGAAGTAACAGGCAACAGTTCAAAAAGTTTTGCCGGCAAAAAGAAGATTAGATAGCAATGATTGGTAAATGGTCAAAGGTTTTCTTTTTTAAGGTTCTTTAAGGCAGGCAGGCCTGTCTGGGCAGAGCTCGCGCATCAATACGGTTTGGTCGAATTCGATAGTTTTAATTTAAATTTTATATTTAATTTAAATTTATTAAATAATTAAAATTTAGTGACTTAAAATATTTAAAATTTCGAACTCACAAATTTTAAATCATGACCATCTTTACCTGCCTATATTCATTCTGCTCCTCCTGGTACCAACTATTCTTTTTAAAGGAAATGAAAGAAAGAGTTAATATAATATTGTAAGTTATTTGATTCCTCACACTATTCATTGTCAATCAGAAAAGAAAGAAAAAGAATAAGAAAAAGAAAGTGGGGACAAGTGATCATGAAATTCCTTGAAGCAGAATATTGAATGCTACGTGGATAATAAGGTTACAAAGCGAGTGGAAGAGAACGAGCCTCCTGTCCACAATAAGTGTTTTTTTAACTTTTTTTTTATAGTTTAAAATATAATTTTTTTAGATTTTAAAAATAAATTAATAATTTTTTTTTAAATTATCTTTGAAATAAATAGTATTGGAGTATGTGTTATGAATATTTAAATAAAGAAATAATAAAGGTTAATATAATCAATATTATTATTAATTAATGTTAAAAGGTAAATTTCTTAATATATATAAAAATAACCAAAAAATCACTTACTTTGAACCGGAGGGAGTACCTTGTTAAGATTAAAAGGAATCTTAAAAGTTCCTCATAATTACAATTTTTAGCTTCTTTAATCAAATTGTTTTTAAAAAATTATTACACGGGGAAAGAGTATAAGATCCGAATTTTGTACTTATACGGTAAAATATTAGGGAGTTTACAAAGTGAACTACTCCTCTCCATTCATGACTTAAATTTTACCGGTTCAAATTTTAGGTTCTTAACACTAAACTCATAAAGTTATGAGTTCATATATATTATTTGTTTCAATTTTAATAAATTTTTACTCATAAATCTTACTCCTAGTTAAAAATACTAAATTCAAATAAACCCGAAACCTTTACATTGAATCCGCCCCTGCTCTTTATCGATAATTAGTCTTCACATTCTTTTCGAACTCCTTTCAGTGATTCTCAATTAGGATCTGAGAGTTAGGATCGAAAAACGCTGAGACTTGAGAGTTAGGATCAACTTATATTTTCCCTCCTTTGAATATTAGGAATCACTTTTTCTTTCCTTCTTCTTTTATAATTGTAATATTTTGGTAAATTTGCCTAGTATATTATTATTTAATGCTTGATATTTAATTAATGCTTTGATATTTAATTTTTTGGAGTTAAGACCTATTAATTGTTACCCTTTTTTGGGTACTGTGAATTAAGTACTCTTTTTTTTTTTTCTATTTGTGCCAGCTTTCGTGAACTTTTGGTGACTATGTTATTGTTATTTGTTAATGCTTTGAATGTTTTGAACAGTTATTATCCATTTGCATGCTTGATAAAGCTGTTGTCTATATCGTTACTTAATCCTTGCAAGTGTTCTTAATTAACTCAAATATAGAAATAAAATTAATAAAGCCCCATACTTACTTTTTCCTCATTTCACACATTTCTATGCTATTCCATAATTTTTATCTTAAAATTTGTAGTGTTAAGTAGTATGTGTGATAATTCTATAGAAATGTCAAGTAAATGGCGCAAAGCAAATTTTAAAAAATACAAGAGATCCACAACGGCAACTTGATTCCAACGGCAATGTACAGTAGTATTAATGAATTTTGTCTTGACTCGTAGGCGAATTTTTATTTTCACCTTAAAATTCAGAACTATGCATTTAATTTCCAGTAAGACTGTTAAACGTTGTCTTCATTTTGCCCCACTGGTTAATTTGCTACACAAGGGACGAGTTGTGTCGTTTTATTGACAAGGCGACATTAGGGCAGAGATCATCCAAGGCGGGTTTTTAACATTTTGCCAGTGGCCGTATTAGGCCGAAACTGAAAAGCTAGCCGGCTGGCAGGGGCAGGCCGGCCGATGAGAATCTATGGTTCATTGGCCTCATGATGCAAACGATTTTCTGAAAGGAAAAAAGAGTGATTAGTGTGATTAACAACTTAACATGACCTAGCATCTCTGCTTCACCCTTTTAATTTTGATATTGTTTACCCTTAAAATAGATAATAATTGAATTTATACGCGGTTTTAAGGATATGTGAATTGAATCGACACAAGTGATCAAGAATATTAAATAAATGAATTAAAAACACAATAATCAAACCAGTCATAACATTATGGCCTAGCTTGAACTTGGACTGGGTAATGATTTCGGCCCTCTGTTGGGTCCTAGGCTCGAAGCCAGTGAAGAACAAAGAACAAAAGTAAAGTAAAGACTTTGCAGTAGCTAGAAGCACAAAGATGAGTTTTTATTGTCTTGGTATGTGTGTTACCATGTGTTTATTGAATAAAAAACTTTTTCTTTATATAGTAGGAAAGAGTTTACCCTTAGTACAATTCTAAAAATGGTAAAAACCCTCCTTGTACGTCATTTACTGATACGCTACCGACATCAGGCGAGATCCGCGACGTGATATTCGGTTGGTGTCATACCTCTTTTTTCCGAGTGGATAGAAATTTTTTCGAATTGAAGTGACATTATTCGAAATGAGATAATTTATTAAATTTCAGAGTCGCCACTTGAGATAATTATATAGTGTCCCAAGTCATCGATTTATTTTAAATCCCAAATTGAGAAAATTTGACTTTGTTTAAAAGTCCGCGAAACAAGAAGACCGGGTAAGGAATGATGTTAACCCGGGAGAAGATGTTAGGCATTCCCGGATTCTGTGGTTTTAGCACGGCCGCTTTAATCATAAGTGGCTTAGTCAATTTGTTTAATTATGTATTTTAGAACCTATGTGCATTTTACCTTCACCGCTCTTAATTGCTTGATTATTCGTAATTATGAAATTATCTTGAAACGAGTCACGCGTATGTGTACTCATTTCTTTCGGCGCGTCAAGAATCATGTCACGCGTACGTGTACACAACTAATCACGCTTTGTTAATATCACGATTATTTGGCCAAAGTCACGCGAACTATACCTTGATTTTACATTAAAACCAAGGTATATATTAACACTGAAAAATCGCGTATGGAGATTTGTTAACTTAAACACTTGGCCTAAACTTCGAATTGCTAGCTACTATACTAATCCAAGAAAGCATTAATAGCAGTTTATTGTTATCTCTTATTTACTAATTCCATAGTAACGAGATGGTCAAACTAAATCGTATATCTGGTAAAGTTTTAAGTTACTATTCTTCAGAGTATTTTTGTGTATTTAACAGTAATTTATTGCTTACATTTTGTTATGAGACCATGTGTACGTATTCACGATAATTTATTTATTAATACGCGCCTAAAGCATACTAACGTATTTATAAATTATTTATTTTCCTAAATTAGTCTAAAGTTATCTGTGAAGGCCTTGAAGTGTTTTTTTTTCTTTTTTTTTGAAAGAAAAGCAGGTCATTACTCATTACTATCTCAATTCTCACATATGATAACTAAAAAAAAGAAAGTATCTTAATATATACCTACAGTTATTGAATTTATAGCAAACAAAAACTTTGTCTTCTTTAGCTTTTCCTTAAGCATGAAAACAATTTAAAACGCAAGTCTCATCTCTTAGAACACTTTATTATTATTAAGATTATTTGGCCAAAGTCGTGTGAACGCGCACCTTGATTTATTTTGAGAATCATAATTATGTCACGCGAACGTGTACACAATCACGATACTAGATTTAAAGCGCGCCTAAAAGTATACTAGCGGTGTTCATTATGGGTTATTTCTGAACTAATTTGAGATTATTGTGAAGACCATAGGCTATGTAATTTATTGTGGAAGTAATGAATTAAATTATTTATGGAAAGATGCCCTGTTTTAAAGCCTTATTGGCATTTTGTGTCACGTACTCAAACTAGAAACTTTAGTAGTACCTCATTTACCCGTTAAACTCCAAACCCACATTTTGGGCATATTACAAAAAAAAGTACTAACAAAGACAGTGAAAAAGGAGAATAAAACAAATAAAACCCACATGTAACACAAAGGAATTATCTATAGATTCCAAAGCATACCAACACCATGTTAATTGATTTATTTTTATAAAAGAAAAACTAAAAGAAACACCAAGCTAGATTAAAGTATTCATCAAAGAAAGATAAAGTGAAGTAATAAATTGGTCATGGATTAACCTTAAGTAAAGAGGCTAAAATAAACTAACAATAATCAAGTATAGGATAGACCGGATCCTGGAGAGTATCGACAAGAAACATACCTTTTAAAAAGCAACAAAAATTTGGAAATAAGACCAGCAACACGTTAAGACATACTAAACGGGAACCTCGTCGGAATTTTAGACGGAGCTCTCAAACGGAAGTCCGACTATATCGATCTATCTTCCATGACATTAGCTGAAACGAAACTTTGTCATCGAAAAAAGGAGAAATTTGTTCGGGTCTTTTTTTTAAGCTGGTTTTAATGAAATTTCAAATGGGTTTAAGGTGATATATGTGAAGTGATATGGATTGAAGACTCTTTCGTTTCTTTTGTTTTTCACCCCCAATTTTTTGAAAGAATCCCTTTGATGTTCTCTGTGTGTGTTTGGAGTTGGGAAAATTAGACCTTGAGGGTCTTTGATTTGGGGGAAGTTAGGTGACGACAGCCTTAGAGATTAGAGGTGGAGATCTTAGCTTTTTGAGGAAGATCAGATATTGAAGGGGAAAATGAGATCCTTATTTTTGAAATGGGCTGCCATTCTTTTTCTTTTCTTTTTTTGTCCCCTTCGTTCTTTTTTTTTTTTGTGATATTTATAGATGTGTGGGGTTAATGATGAGATGAGTGGGGAAAGTGGAAAGTGATGGGTGATTATGAGGGAAACATGAGGGAGAGTGTAAGTGAGTGATGTGAAGGGTGGGGAGTTAGGCTAGAAAATGGGGATTATGGGATTAGAAAAGTAAAACAAAAAGATTAAAAGAATCAGATTTTAAAAAAAAACTTTATCTCTTTGACATTAAAGTTCATTTATTATTATTTTTTTTACTTCTTTTAAATTAAATTATAAAGATAAGAAGATTAACCAAAGTTTCTTATATTATAGGAAAATTAAATATTTACATGTATTTTAAATGATACTAAGAAATATTAAAATTCTAATTAAAAGAAATTATATTTATATATATATATATATATATATATATATATATATATATATATAAATAGAAATAAATTAGTACTCTAAGAATGTGAGTATTTTTTTATAAAATTTGAGTATTGTCAAAAATTAGTTGTTTACAGCATGCCCCTCTTTTCTTGAAAACATGAAGAGTTTTCAGGCAAAGAAAATGAACAAGGAGGCTGATTTTTTACCTCATTATTATTTAACAAGGCAAAGAAGATAAAAGAAAAGATGTGACCGAGCCTTGATTTTAGGTAGCCTACATATCCCGGATTATAAGGGAATCAGGTCATGTGTAATTCTAGTGGAAAAAGAATGATGGAGTATGCTTAGCTAGGGAGTCGAGCGAAGTTCCGTTGAGGTTCCGATCCACGGTTCCTACTATTACATAAAAATGAAAAGAAAATTACATACTCTTGAAATCTAAGAGTTACAAAATTCCTATCTAAATGTCATCTGGAATCTTGTCTTGATTCTTGACCTGCTTCCCCATTGACTTTAGACTGAAACCTGATTCTCTCCGATGTAACAGACTATGAAACACTCTCACATGCTTGTTTCTTGATCAGATGATGAGAAGATGGATCTTGAGACCCCGTGTCTCTGCATGAATTATGTCCAAGCTGGTTGCGGGTGGTATTGAGATCAAATGTTCCACTTTCTTTGGCAAGAGCCCGAATCTTAACTTTTTACACATCCAATCGTGCTTTGCGGAAAAACCTATAAGCCACCACAACAAATAAAACGAACAAAAATTTTCTGCCCCAGTTTGTACTAGAAAATTTTTGTGAGTTATTAAAAACAGAATAAACTATCTTTGTTATTGCAGAATAAAGAATTGAAAGAGAAATGAGATGTTCTTCTTCTTTCTTTATTTTTTTGCTCTTTGATAATAACGGATGTCGTAGCCTATGTTAATTTTATGGAAGGCAACCAGGGGATGTCGTACCCTTTGTTGGCAATAAGATGAGGCTCGTGGCACTCTAAGATGCTACTAGGTAATGTCGTACCCTATGTTGGCAAAAAGTAATGCAGCCAGGGGATGTAGTACCCTGTGTTGGCAATAAAATGAGGCTCGTGGCACTCTGAGATGCTACTAGGGAATGTCGTACCCTATGTTGGCAAAAGGTAATGCAATCAAGGGATGTAGTACCCTGTGTTGGCAATAATATGAGGCTTGTGGCACTCTGAGATGCTATTAGAAAATGTCGTACCCTATGTTTGCAATAAAATGAGGCTCGTGGCGCTCTGAAATGCTACTAGGGAATGTCGTACCCTATGTCGGCAATAAGATGAGTCTCGTGGCACTCTAAGATGCTACTAGGGAATATCATACCCTATGTTGGCACTAAAATGCAACCAGGGTATGTAATACCCTGTGTTTGACAATAAGATGAGGCTCTTGGCTCTCTGAGATGCTACTAGGGAATGTCATACCCTATGTTGGCAAAAAGTAATGCAGCCAGGTGGATGTAGTACCCTGTGTTGGCAATAAGATGAGGCTCTTGGCTCTCTGAGATGCTACTAGGGAATGTCGTACCCTATGTTGGCAAAAAGTAAAACAACCATGGGGATATGGTACCCTGTGTTGGCAATAAGATGAGGCTCTTGGCTCTCTAAGATTCTACTAGGGAATGTTATACCCTATGTAGGCAGAAAATAATGCAATTAGGGAATGCAATACCCTGTATTGAAGATAAGGTATTGCTTCCCTGTAATGAAACATAAAAATAACATGATTACATGTATATTGGAAGGAAATCTAGTATTTGAGAACTTCACTTGGTGATGTCCATCCTTCCACGAACTATTTCCTAAATTATTCTATTCTTGTTCTGAACAAAGAACGATTCGTTAGTTTTAAAATGGTAGACAGTTTGTGGCCTTGATTTCTTGGGTGATTTGACCTCGAGTCCACTACACTTGTTAGAAAAATTGACTCCGTCGGTGGTCGTACAAATTGCCGGGAGACTCTGCCTTTACTTTCTGTAGATCTTTCTCAACATCAAAACCTGACTATTTTGCGGCTATCACCATTTGTGTTTATGGTGTAAACAACCTTGCTCCCAAAATAACTTTTAACTGAGTAACTTTTGTTGACCCTTGACACATTGGTCAGTCCTTCAAGCATTTTGCTCGTCAGGGAAATCAGAGATGGATTTATGCCTTTGCCCATGTTGTTCATGCCTAGAAAGTGTTGCTTATATAACAGGGAAACTGTAAGCAATTTTGCGGCCTTTTCTTTGCTTGCTTTGACAAAATTAGACTGAAAGGGACTCAAATAGTACGAAAGAAAACAAGAAGGTGAACTAATAGGTATTACAACTTAATCAAGAAGTGTACCTTTCAGAGAAGAAAAATAAAAATAAAAAGGACTTATCTGGAGGAATATGCTGAATTCAATGAACATGACATGCACTTTGGACTGGATGCCCGATCCGTCTGAACCGTCTAATTCTCGAAATCCGTTGTAAACTTCACTTTGAAACTAAGTTCTTTGTCTTAATCATGCTTGTGCCGGGATATATGAAGGCCTAAATCGATCAATGATTCCCTTTGTGGGTTTTCACCGATTGATCTCTCTCATTTGTCATTCTCTCAACTCATTATTGCCTTATGGGAAGAGGAGTTGCTTCCCAGTTATTAAGCGAGGTATCTGGACCAATCAGCTGAACACTTGCACGACTAGATCTCTCGCCAACTTGAACCATATTGATCTCATAGAACATCTCCTTGAGACCCTGGCAAACTTCATCAATGTCATCCTGAGTAGAAGGATTTTGGACTTCTTCACATTGTGGCTTGACAAAAGAGTAGGCAATGTGAGGGATTGGTTTGAAAAAATTCCAACCATTCTTTTTGAGGGCCTTGGCTTTGTCTATGTCAGCTGACGTTAGTTTAAAACCCAAACCAAAGGTATCTTTCTTCAAAAATAAAGCAATAGGGTTCACAATTTCCTGCAGAGAGGAACCTAATCCTTTTCCTGGTTCACAACCGTTCCTCAACATTAGTGAAGCTACCATCATAGATGTGGCTGACAGACGGGGATGCAGAATTGGTTTTCCTTCTTCCACTTAGTCCACCTCAATCACCTCAAATGTTTGATATATGAGGGACTCACATCCTTCCTTGACCTCAATACATGGAATGAACGGGTCTTTATAGACGGATGAGTCGTCCTCCCCATGAACAACAATTTCTTATCTGTCATACTCGAATTTTACCATTTGATGTAGGGTGGATGGTACGGCTCTGGCCATATGGATCCACGGCCTTCCCAGAAGAAAATTATAGGAAGTTTTCATATCCAACACTTGAAAGACAATGTTAAAATAAATCGGTCTGATTGTCATGGTGAGTTCGATTTCCCCAATAGTGTTTCTTTTTGAACCATCAAAAGCTCTGATGCTGAAATTACTAGGTCGAATTCTGTTAATGTCAATGTTCAGCTGTTGTAGAGTAGAAAGAGGACATACATCTACACTTGAGCCTCCGTCAATCATGACTCATTCTGCGTAGTACCCTTCATATTTGACCATAAGATGCAAAACTCTATTGTGCGTAGCCCCTTCCTCAGGCAAATCATCATCGCCGAAAGTAATTCTATTTACTTCAAAGAAACTTTCAGCCATTTTTTCTAGCTGATACCGTTTTCTTTTCTGAGACATATGCCTCGTTCAGTTTTGATCAACACACGGCGATGCTCTTCTGAGTTTAAAAGCAGAGATAACAAAGATATCTGAGCAAGGGTTTTCCTTAGTTGGTCAATAATTGAGTAGTCTTGCATTTTCATCTTCTTAAGGAATTCATCCGCTTCTTTTTCTGCAACAGGTTCTTTCACTGGTAAGTGACTTTCCTTGTCTTGCTTAGATTTTCTCAATTCCTCTGGCGAATAGCACCTTCCAGAGCGGGTCAAGCCCCTCGTTTCATCTGTTTCTTCAACTATCTCTTTTTCTTTGTATGTCATGACAGTCTTGTTATAATTCTAGGGAATAGCCTTTGTGTTTGTCAGTAGGAGTTATGCAACAGGTCGAATCACAACTGCTCTGTTATATTTATCAAACCATTATTCGGAATGATCTTTTGAATACCCCCAAGGATGTAAAGTTTTGGCCCACCCAATTGAACTTCAACCTTTTTCGTGCTTCTAGGGACATAGAGAATTGTTTTTTCAGAACTTGCCAAGTTCAAGCTAGATATCGCACATTTCACAATCAATGGTTCCAATTGCGGTGGGCTTACTGTCACTTCTGGTTCTTTCCCTATGGTTCCAACAACCATCTCTATCTTTCCAGACTGCTTATAATCCTGATCATCACAAATCATCCCAATAAAATGTGTATTATCATGAGCTGAGAGAGGATTGCTTGTGATACTAGGAGTATCCTCATTGTTTGTTACCACAATTTCCCTTGCTTCAATCAAATTTTCAATGGCTTTCTTTAATGTCCAACAATCTTTAGTACTATGACCTTGGGTGTTAGAGTGATCCTCACATCTTGTATTAGAGTCAAAACCTTTTGAATTTGGATTCACATATCGCGGCATGATAGGTTTAATCAACTTCAACTGCATCAACTTTCGAAATAGGCTTGTATACGATTCTCCAATTGGGGTGAATTATTTAATTGGCTCATGTTCTCTCACATATTCCTGTCGGGGATGAGGATTATATGGTGCCTGAAAATTCGGCCGGAGTTGATGGGAGCCTTGTGAAATCGGTGTCCGCCATTGCTGGTGATTGGGAGGCCTAGCATAAGCCTGGGCATTAAACATTGTGTATTGTTGCGGGGGAACTGACTACCGGGGATCCTGACGTGGATAGTAATGTTGAGGAGAATTGGATTTTCCTTGTTGGAATTGCACATAAGAAGGAACTATTCCTCTTTGAACTCCCCCGAACCCATATGCCATCATGGATCCTTCGTCCTTCTTTTTTCGATTTCCAAAACTGCCTGACCCGCTTTGAATTTCTTGAGTTGTCGCCTTAAGGGCTGCCCGGCTCACAATTTTGCCTGATTTCATGCCATTCTCTACTATTTCACCAATCTTAATGGCCTCATCGAAAGGTTTATCAACAGCGGCCAACATGTAATGGAGGTAATCATGATCCTGAGCTTGGAGAAAATAGTCAATCATTTCTGCCTCTTTCATTGGTGGTTTGACCCTAGCAACCTGCTCTCTCCACTTGAATGCATATTATCTAAAGCTTTCTGTTGGTTTTTTCTTTATGTTGTCGAGAGAGGAACGGTCTGGCACTATATCAGTATTGTATTGAAACTGTTGGACAAAATCTTGAGCCATGTCGTTTCAAACAAGCCAGTGAGAGATGTCTTGATTTATGAACCACTCTGAAGCAACTCCTGTCAAACTTTGTCCAAAATAAGTCATGAGTAATTCTTCTTTGCCTCATGCTCCCCTTAGTTGGTTACAATACCTCTTCAAATGGGCAATGGGATCACCATGCCCATCATACTTGTCAAACTTGGGGGTTTTGAAGGCGGGTGGAAAATGGACATGGGGGAACATGCATAGATTATTAAATGGAACACTCTTGTGGCCTCTCAAACCCTGTATGTTTCTCATGGTTTGTTCCAAGATCGTCATTTTTCTAGTCATTTCCTCTTGTTCCATATTCTTTTCGGGCTTTTTGATCTCAACTGGGAACATGTTCAGAGGAGTATGCTTGTATGAATCTGGAACCTTGAAAGTCAGTTCTTGAGAGTAATGCTGGGCATCATGAGCATCCAGTTGTGGATCATTGTTGGACTTTTGAGCAAGAGCCAGTTGAGGGACAGTGAAGGCATGGACAATGGGTATAGTAGTGTAAGGCCCCGAAAAATTTTGCTAAGTAATTTAGGATTTCGAGGTGCCAGGTAGGCTAATTATAATATTTTTGTGCTATAAATATGATATAAACGAATTGGATTTGGTAAATAAGTGTATAAGTCATAAAATTAGTATTGTGGAGTCCAAAGAGAGGCCTAATGTAAGGCCCCAGGAAAAAACTTCACTATGTAATTTAAGGTTTTGTGGTGTCAAGGTAGGTAATACATTGTACTTCCGGAGTTTTGGGATTGAACGATGCGCTAAGGAGTTGAAAATTTTTTGTCGCAGCTAGACCAGGATTTAGGTAGATAAAGCCAGGCCAGACCAGGCTTTAGGTAGATAAAGCCTGGATAAACCCAGGTCCGAAATGTTGGACTATCCATTTGTCTATCTTTATGACCCGACCCCAGACCCATATAAAACCCATTCCTCATCATTTTAAGCTTATTTTCTGATAAATTAGAGAGAGGAAAGATGGGTTCTAGAGAGAGAAAGTCCCAAATTCATCAAAGTGATCCTCTTTCATCAGTCAAGCTTGGAACTAATCAAGTAGGACACCATTTTCTTCACCATAAGAGATTGAAGGTGCTAAAAGTTCCGGTGAATTGTGGTAAAAAATTAAGGAAAAATCCAAATCGAGGTATGTATGGATAACTTTAATATTTGTAGAGTCACCTTAAAATAATCCAAATACAGAAAAAGCAACAAAACAGACTACCAGACTCCTTCCTGATGGGAAGAGGAGTTGCTTCCCAGTTGTTAAGCGAGGTATCTGGACCAATCAGCTGAACACTTGCACGAATAGATCTCTCGCCAACTTGAACCATATTGATCTCATAGAACATCTCCTTGAGACCCTGGCAAACTTCATCAATGTCATCCTGAGTAGAAGGATTTTGGACTTCTTCACATTGTGGCTTGACAAAAGAGTAGGCAATGTGAGGGATAGGTTTGAAAAAATTCCAACCATTCTTTTTGAGGGCCTTGGCTTTGTCTATGTCAGCTGACGTTAGTTTAAAACCCAAACCAAAGGTATCTTTCTTCAAAAATAAAGCAATAAGGTTCACAATTTCCTGCAGAGAGGAACCTAATCCTTTTCCTGGTTCACAACCGTTCCTCAACATTAGTGAAGCTACCATCATAGATGTGGCTGATAGACGGGGATGCATAATTGGTTTTCCTTCTTCCACTTAGTCCACCTCAATCACCTCAAATGTTTGATATATGAGGGACTCGCATCCTTCCTTGACCTCGATACATGGAATGAACGGGTCTTTATAGACGGATGAGTCGTCCTCCCCATGAACAACAATTTCTTATCTGTCATACTCGAATTTTACCATTTGATGTAGGGTGGATGGTACAGCTCTGGCCATATGGATCCACGGCCTTCCCAGAAGAAAATTATAGGAAGTTTTCATATCCAACACTTGAAAGACAATGTTAAAATAAATCGGTCTGATTGTTATGGTGAGTTCGATTTCCCCAATAGTGTTTCTTTTTGAACCATCAAAGCTCTGATGCTGACATTACTAGGTCGAATTCTGTTAATGTCAATGTTCAGCTGTTGTAGAGTAGAAAGAGGACATACATCTACACTTGAGCCTCCGTCAATCATGACCCATTCTGCGTAGTACCCTTCATATTTGATCA
The DNA here is from genome assembly GCA_005239525.1 of Nicotiana knightiana. Taxonomy (NCBI): domain Eukaryota; kingdom Viridiplantae; phylum Streptophyta; class Magnoliopsida; order Solanales; family Solanaceae; genus Nicotiana; species Nicotiana knightiana. The sequence continues at coordinate 24,897 of ML424112.1, forward strand.
TAAGATGCAAAACTCTATTGTGCCTAGCCCCTTCCTCAGGCAAATCATCATCGCCGAAAGTAGTTCTATTTATTTCAAAGAAACTTTCAGCCATTTTTTCTAGCTGATACCGTTTTCTTTTCTGAGACATATGCCTCGTTCTTTTTCTAGTCATTTCCTCTTGTTCCATATTCTTTTCGGGCTTTTTGATCTCAACTGGGAACATGTTCAGAGGAGTATGCTTGTATGAATCTGGAACCTTGAAAGTCAGTTCTTGAGAGTAATATTGGGCATCATGAGCATTCAGTTGTGGATCATTGTTGGACTTTTTAGCAAGAGCCATTTGAGGGACAGTGAAATCATGGACAATGGGTATAGTAGTGTAAGGCCCCGAAAAAGTTTACTAAGTAATTTAGGATTTCGAGGTGCCAGGTAGGCTAATTATAATATTTTTGTGCTATAAATATGATATAAACAAATTGGATTTGGTAAATAAGTGTATAAGTCATATATCTTATTTTTGATTTAAAGTTGAGGGCGAAACCCTTGTGTTTTCATGTGGTTTGAAGTGTTTGAACCGGGCTGTGTACCGTGATAGAAGTTATACCAGGTTGGGATCCTTGTGATTTGTTCATGTGCTTTAATTCTTTCCTTGTTATATTGTTTTGTAGGTTAACATTGATAGAGAGTTGTGCATGTCAGGCTTGTTTGATAAAATTTCCTATGTGTTCCTCTCTTCATATTCAGTCATTTTCAGTCATTTGCAGGATATGTGCCCGGTGGTGTTAGTTGTGGTTTGGTGATTCGGTTGTCAAGGTATGAGGTCCTCGTGTTCCTTGAATTATTATCAGTGTGATGGAGATTTGAAACAGATTTCTATCGGATATGAGGCTAATCGCCAGTGCTGGACTGATTTCAGGTAGCTATTGTGATCAGAAGTGTTATTACGAGCCTATGTGTGGTGTGCTATATTGTGTGGTCTTACCTGGTGGGTGTAGTCATGAGTTGATGCAGCTGGTTGAGGCTGATGCCGAATATGGATTAGACTCGGGTCTTTTGGAAATGAGTAGAAGGTCAGAAATTGAGGTGTGAGGCTTATCAGTGGTGATAGGAAGGCTAAATTGCAGTTGTGATGGTGTCATCAAAGTTATGTAGGTTGGGGTGACGTGGGATCACCCGCGGTGTGTGTTGGAAGTGTGCATTCAGTGATTGGAGGAGTTGGGGTGAATCTTGGCACGTTCGAGGACGAACGTTTATTTTAAAAGGGGGAGAATGTAACAACTCGGCTAGTCGTTTTGAGAATTTAAGATCCTTTTGGTGGCGTAAGGTCTTGAACAGCTTCACATTGTGTATATCGACCTGCGTGCGTGGTGGGATTCAGTTAACGGATGATCCGAAGTCGAATTTGGAAGGAAAATTTCAGTTTTGGAAGTTTATGCGATGAAGTTTGATCGGAGGTTTGACTTTTGTGTAAACGGCCTCGGAATGAGTTTTGAGTAATGCCAACAGCTCCGTATGGTGTTTCCAGACTTAGGCGCGCGTCTGGAATTGGTGTTGGAGGTCCGTAGAGCGATTTGAGGTAATTGGCGAAAGTTAAAATTTCTGTGATTTTGGCCGATAGGTGAAATTTTGATATCGGGCTCGGAATGGAATTCCGAAAGTGGGAGTAGGTCTGTAGTGTCATATATGACCTGTGTGTAAAATTTGAGGTCATTCGGACTAGTTTTGACGTGTTTCGGCATCGATTGAGATTTTGGAAATTTCCTAAGTTTTTAGGCTTGAATCCATGCATAATCCTTGATTTTGATGTTATGTGACATGGTTTAGAGGTTCGACTAAGTTCAAATGAGGTATTAGGACTGGTTGGTAGGTTTGTTTGAGGTCCCGGGGGCCTCGGGTGTGTTTCAGATAGGTTTCGGGACATTCTTCCCCTATTTTGAACTGTTGTTTTCTGGTGTCTGAAGTCCTTCATCGCGATCGCAATGCTTCTTTCGCGATCGTGATGTGTCTCTGTTGATCGACTCAACTTCCTTCTTCGCGTTCGCCTAAAAGCCCTCGTGATCCTGTAGCTCTATGCTTTTCCTCATCGTGTTCGCGTCCTCTGTCCCGCATTCGCGTAGTAGAAACCAGGCCTTAAGCACTAGTACTCGGTACTCTTCGCATTCGCATGACTCCCTTCACTATCGCAGAAGCCAGCCTACCCCTTATACGCGGTCGCATAAGCTATTCTTCGATCGCGTAGCACATTTTGGACCAGCAAACATTTCCTTCTACGCGATCGCGATGCACAAATGCCTTGGCAGACAGAATATAATCCAAAAACGAGGGCTAGACCAATTTATTCATATCTTGACTTCTATAGCTCGGTTCTTGGCGATTTTAGGTGGGGTTTTCACGAAATTGGATTAGGTAAGTGTTCTTAAACTAGAATTAATTATATTCCATGATTTTATATTTATTTTCATCATTTAATTTGTGTTGTGAGTTGAGGAAAATGTTGATTTTGAAAGAAAATTTCTAAAATGAAAAATCATGAATTGAGGTGCCAAATGGTATCGGAATTTGATAAATTTTATATGGTTGAACTCGTATTGGAATGGGTAATTGGATTTTGTAAAAAAATTCGGGTTCCGAGGTGCGGTCCTGGGGGTCGACTTTTTGGGTCGATTTTTAGATTTTTATAAAGATCGAAACTTTATTACCCGGAATAGTTCCTTGTAAGTTTCATGTGTGTTTTGAAGTTGTTCTAGTTGGATTTGATCCGTCCGGAGGTATTTTCGCTCGAGAAGTCTATTATTGAGTATCGGGTTGTCGTCTTTGAGGTAAGTATCTTGCCTAACCTTGTGGGGGGGAACTACCCCTTAGGAT
>ML424115.1:612-16210 GCA_005239525.1 Nicotiana knightiana
AAATTCTTAATTTTTTGCAGAATGGCACCGTACCTGAAGACAGGAAAGCGGCTCAAGCACTACACCGCAAAGTTGCACGGTACTGCCTTATTCGCAACTTACTTTAGCGCAAGATGTTCGGAGGACCCCTGCTAAATGCCTTGGGCCTAACCAAACAGAATTTGTGATGAAAGAAGTCCACGAAGGACACTGTGGAAATCAGTCAGGGCAAGATCCTTAGTGAAAACACTAATCAGAGCCGGATACTATTGGCCTAAGATGGAAGAAGAAGCCAAGAATTTTTGTATCCAAATGTGACAGATGCCTAAGGGTTTCCAATAACATGCATCGACCAGCGGAATTATTACATCCAATAATATCCCCATGGCCTTTCATGAAATGGGGGATGGATATAGTAGGACCTTTACCCACAACTAAAGGACATCTACGATTTTTACACGTACTAACCGACTATTTTACAAAATGGGTAGAGGCAGAGGCGTTCAAACAAGTGCGAGAAAAGGAAGTTAATATCTTCTTATGGCGTAACATAATATGCCGCTTTGAAATACCAAAGGAAATCGTGTGCGATAATGGCCCACAATTCATAGGCTCACAAATCACAGAATTATTCGAAAGTTAGCAAATCAAACGGATCACTTCAACACCGTACCACCCCGTGGCTAACAGCTGAATCAATGAATAAGGTCATCATCAACAATCTAAAGAAGCGGCTAAATAAAGTCAAAGTAAACTGGCCTGATGAATTACCAGCGGTACTATGGGCATACAGAACAACCTGAAAAATAGCCACGGGAGAAACTCCGTTCGCACTTGTTTATGGCTCAGAAGCCTTAATACTTGTGGAGATTGGCGAACCAAGCATAAGGTTCTCAACAACCACGGAAGGTGAAAACGACGACGAACTAATGATCAACCTGGACCTGCTCGAACCACGGAGAGAAGCAGCATTGATACGGATGGCAGCTCAAAAACAAATCATAGAGCGTTATTAAAACTGTAAATCTCATCTCAGGTACTTTAAAATTGGAGACTTCATCCTCAAAAAAGTCTTTCAATCAACAAAAAAACCAGGTGCAGGAAAGCTAAATCCAAACTGGGAAGGACCTTACAAAATCCGAGGGTAGCCGAAAAAGGCGCCTATGAGTTGGAAGCTATGGACGGCAGAGTTCTACCAACAAGATGGAACGTCATCCATCTAAAGAAGTATTACTTCTAAAAAGAGAAGAATACCCCCGTCAGGTATCACACGTTCGATTTTATTTTGAACATTTCAAAATTTTACTAACTTTTTTAGATGATAGGCACAAACATAACCCATCACCAGATGATGATATTAGACCTGCAAAGACGTGAGGAAATAACACAATTCCCGGTCTAGGGTTACACTTTCTGATGGACGTGTTAAAAGGGGTTAAACAATCATCATCTAAAAAACTATATACCTTCGAGTCCGGAATGTTTTTCCTTTTCAGGAAAAGGACCACAAAGAAAGGAATAATCAAGTGCTCGAGATTTGATTCTTCAAAGCTCAAACACTTTGGGGGCTATACAATATGGAAGGCTAAGACGAAGTAAAGAAGACTATCAGAAAGTCAAAAGCTCGAACCTAAAGACCCATCTACCCAATGAAGACAAGTGACACGAGCAGAATCGAAAGAAATCAAAAGAGCCATCCAAATACAAAGCCTAATGCAAAAAGCAAAAACCTTCGAACATATTCAGGTTGAAAGGCAAAATGTCAGNCCTGTTACTAGTGAAAAACAGATAATTCCTTGTATTAATATCGAAAAACTGTTACCTATGAAAAACAGTTACGAAATACAAGAGTATACTAAATCTGTTAAACAAAAACAGTTGCAAGCGTGAGTTTTAGACGATAACCAAACACATGTAAAATGTCATGGAAGTTCAAACAAAAAACTTTCCTTGAAAACATTCTTAACATGTGTAAAATTCCTATCACTCTATTGCATTATCGTGAAGTTGAGACGTCTTCTTCATGTCGATTATAAAGGGCCCTCTTCCATAAACTATGCCTATTAAAAAAAAGGCACACATTTAATATGACACCGTACCTATTATAGAAAAGGTACGAGTAGTCTAAAGCATTCCACATGCAAAACTCGAAGGTAAAACTAAAACCTCAAAAAATAAAGCATGCAAAAGACTTAAAGAGTGAAACAAAAACTCAACAAAAGTCGAACTGATATTTATATATTAAAAATGGCTAAAACTAAGTATTAACTTATACTTAGCCGTATAAGATTTTTATATTTACATTGTGGTGCCCCTAAGTTGTCATTTGGGGACTTAAAGGAAATCCAAATTTACCCCCGATGGGACTGGGGGTAACCACCAATTGATACAAAGAAAAAGAAAAAAAGGGTAAACCAACTAGATCTTTTCAAAAAGAGGGGTTGACTTTAGAGGCGGAAGGAACGGAGCAAGTGAGGATGAAGAGGCATGAGCGGATGGAATCTCACCATCAGGTGAAGAGAGGTTATGACCCTGTTGAGCCTTCTCCATGGCTTCCTTAGTTTTGGCTATTTCAGCACTAAGGTCAAAACCCTCTTGACTCATCTNAGCCTCCGCAGCTTCATGAGCGGCCCTTAATGGAATAATTGAATCCTCTAAAGCTTGAGCTTTGTCTAAAGCCTTTCGAAGATCTTCTTGAGTGCGAGTGAGTGATTGCACGAGCTCACCTGAGTATTCTTCCTTCTGCCCCAGCAAGTTCTTTAAGTCTCTAATCTCCTCTGAGGCACGAGACAGCTGCTCCGCAAACGAAGACTCTGTAACACTATTGTCTTTGTCAGCTTGACTGCAAGAAGCCTGCTCCACTGCTAGCTCTGCTGCCATAAGTCTCATCTACTGCTTCAAGGTACTCCTCTCTTCTTCTAAAGCGTCCATGTAAATCCTTAAGTTGTCATACTGTGCTTTCCAATTATCAACTTCTGCCTGCAAATCTCTTATCTTTTAGTCTGTGTTTGAAATCCTCTTCATAAGCTCCATGCCTATGAGGTTAATCTATAAGAAGTAAACCAGTTAGATATGGTAAATTTCATATACGAGAGTGAAAGAGGATAACTTACACCATACCTTCAAAGAAGTATGCACGACCTCATTTGCCAATGTAAGAGCACCGTGGCTAGCTAGCTTTGCTTTCTCAACGGGACCTATTAAAGGCTTGAGCCACACTTTAGGCTCACCCATCTTCTTGAAAAGGTTTCCCTCAGCTGGAACCTCTATTACCACCTGCCGCATCTCTTTGCTGGAAGACCCTACTTCCCTAACGGAACGCATGGAAGCAGGCAGAGATGGAACAACAACAGGCATGCGAGGTTGAGAAGCTGGAGAAGCCATGAGCAAAGGAGCAGGCCCGGATAGTTGAAGAGTTGAAGAAGTTACAGGCAGAGCAGTAGCAAAAGTTGAGATAGCCAAAGGAATAGAAGAAATTTCTTCTCTCAAAGAAGCAGGGACGTCATCAGGAGCGAGATCAATACCATCGTGAATAGGGGAATGTGGAACATCATCAAAGACAGGGGGCTCAAGCGCAGACACGGAAGGCAAGGTTGAGGAATCAGGCTCATCATCTAAAACCATCCGCCTTCTCTGTGGCCTGTGCACTAAAGTACCCTCTTCCTCTTCCTCCATGGAACGAGATTCACTAATCTTCCTCTTCGAGGAAGATGAACTAACGATAATTTCTTGGGCTTGAGCCAAGTACATCTTCGGGATAGAAGAAGAAGACACCCCACGAGCAGAGAATCCTATTAAAAAGGGAAAAAAGTTAAAAGGTAGAAGGAAAAAAGACTCGAGTAAGGAAAGAAGCAAGAACAAAAGCTTCACTTACCGTGGGACTTTACTTGCCAACCGTACCTCCCAGCGAGGTACTTCCAAGATCTTTCTTCAGAAGGAGCAATAGATAACAGTTTTTCTACCCAATCATGAATACCGGAGACATTCTCGACAATATTCATGATTGCTGAAAGTAGAAAAAATAAACAGACACGGTGTTAAATAAAACATCTCAAGTCAAAACAAGAAAAGGTAAATGCGAGCTAAAGCATACTCACGTGCGCGATTCCACTTCTCAGGGAAGGGAAGATTTTCTTCACCCACTAAACCAGCAGTGGGAACAGCAACATACCGGAGGTACCAACCCCTATCCTTATCGTCTCCAGGGGTTACCAACACTCTTTTGCTTCTAGCAGTCAGAGTAAAAACCCCTTCACGAAATAAGGTAGGAGAGTAGAGGTGAATAAGATGGTTGAAGGTAAAAGGAACCGAGGCTAAAGAATCCAAACTCCTAAGGCATGCGACAACTCACCACACAAGCGGTTCAACTTGTCCTAAGCATATATTGAAAAAATGGCAAAACTCAATTATAACTGGGTCAATGGGGGGTCTAAACCCTAAAGTGAAGGGATAATTATAAACAAAAGAATACCCCGTCTTGTAAGACGTTATTCTTTGATTACTATCCGGAATATAGACAGGAAAGTCAGATTTCCATGAGCACTCCCTTCGAACAAGGGAAATCTGACCCTCAGTTATAAGGGTTGGGTATCTTTCTACACTATCAAGAGAAGAAGACTGATCTACAAGAAGGCGTTCGCCTCTACCTCTAGAAGAAGATCAAGAAACCCTAAATCTCGGAATAACTGGAGATCTAGTGGAAGAAGAAGGAACAATTTGAGAAGAAGAAGAGCCCCTCGAAGGAGTGGATCCTAGACTTCTAAGTCTACCACCCCTCCGACTCCTAGTCGGAGCAGAAGATGGCGCTAAGCTTTAAATATCTATTACTCTTTGAGGTTGGTTTGAAGAAGACATGTTTACAAAGGCAAAGAAGAAAGCTTTTTTTACAGAAAACAGAAATAGAAAAGTGTTTCGTGGAAGCAAAGGAAAGAAAACATGTATTTATACTTGAAGACAACCGTCAAACATGATGAAAAAGGAAAATAATGATGAAAAGTCATAATTGAAGATGTCACTTCAGGACTGGCACAGCAACAAAAATCCCTAAAAGGTGCTGAGTAAATGCAGAACCAATCCGAAAAGTACACGTGGTATGAGCATTAAATGGAAGTGACAAACGACGCCTATGATACAGAGAAGGATACAATGATTCAAGGAAAAGCGGCGTAAAAATATTCCCACCATAAATGAATATCCACTTACCAAATATTAATCGTTAAATATATGGTAAGTGGGGGGACTATCTGTATTGGTAAAAAAGAGTTTCACANCGAACTTATCAGCCACGGGAAATCCAATTTGATCATAACGGGAGAGAGGCACGGTCAGAATGAATCTAGACAAAGTTACGGGCAGATTCACGAACCCACAATTGATTACTCGAATATTATGTAACTGAAACCCTATTTACCGTTATATTTTGTAACGCCTCATTAATGTCATAATTAGTCATTAATGAGTAACCATAGCAGTAGTCGTACGTTATAAGAATCTCCTATATAACGGAGGGGAATATAGTTTGTAAAGGCATCTGATTCTCGAAATACAATCAACTTCGATCTTTTATTTCTGTAATATTGTCTATTATTCATTTTTCCATTATCTCGATTATCAGTAACGCGTATTCATCTTAAAAATAAGCTTTAGTCAAAGGGTTTAATTCTTTGGTTAAACAGTGCGCCCTTCACGAACGCGGCATGCGCCTCGTGTTCGCGATGCACAAAAAATGACAGCCTCAAAATATACCTTAGCTTACGTGGACACCACCTCACGGACGCGATGAAGAATCCACCTTACCTTAGGCGAACACGACCAGGTCCTCGTGAAGACGTAAGTCAACCACCCCAGCTCCCAGTTGCTTCGCAACCGTGGAACCCAATCTCGAACGCGTTGAAGTGCTCACACTTACCTTCCGCGAGCACAACTGCCATATCGCGAACGCGATGAAGGAACATGACACCAAGAAAATCTACCACTTTTCAAAATGCTTCGGGTGGTACGAAGCTAACCTGAGCCCCAGGGACCTCGTTTAATCATACCAACAAGTCCATAACTAGTATCTGAAAACCTATCCAAAGCCTCCAAACATATACGATAACATCACAACAAAAAATCAAAAACTAAAACACAAATAGAAGTTCTTTTAAGTTCAAGAACATTCAAACTTCAACCCAAGTGTCCGATCAGGCCTAACCAATTTGGAATGAACCCAAACTTTGCACAAAAGTTTCAAATGACATTAAACAACAATCTAAACCTGATAACACCAAAGTCACTGATAACACCAAAGTCAACTCCCGGTCAAACCTATGAACCTTCCAAACCTTCAAATTTCCAGCTCTCGCCAAAATAACTTAAGAACCTCCGAATTCAAATTCGAATATATACCTAAGTCCAAATTCACCATAAAAACCTATTGGAACCATCAAGACACCATTTCGGGGTCGTTTATATAGAAGTCAGATCCCGATCAACTTTTATAACTTAAGCTTCTAGTCTTGGAACTAAGTGTTCCAATTCACTTCAAAACCTCCCAGAAACCAAACCAACCAACCCTGAAGCATCAAGTAGCGGAACGGGGCTAAAATACATGAAACGAACACTCGGGTTGTTATAGTTATTCATGTGGCACACATGAAAAAATATTATTATCTCTTTGTATTTCTAATTATTAAAAATGGAGAATTTACAGATTTTATTTCATGTATGATTTTTAATAATTTGAAATGATTATGTTTTCAAAAATTCTTCCACGTGCATATATAAGGTATATAGATGGGTATTCTTGTACGAGTTGGTCCTGTGACGACCCAAGGGGTCATCACCTCTTTTATTACTCCATTCCGTACTCTCGAGGCCTTGAAAACCTTTGTAGTTGCCTCGCTTTGTGTGCGCAGTCCGGGCACGTAGCCGGACATCTTAAATATAAAATTTTGTGAAATATGCTAAGATTTAATATTAAAATGAATAAATTTGACATCAGTCAACATTTTGGGTAAACGGACCCGGACCCATCGTTTGACGGTCCTGGAGGGTCCGTAGGAAAATATGGGACTTGGGCGTATGCCCGGAATCGAATTCCGATGTCCCAAGCCGGAGAAATTAATTTTTGAGTAAAATTATTTTCTGAAAATATTCAAGGAAATTGAAAATGAAATCTGATTAGAAAGTGATAGTATCAGGCCCGTATTTTGGTTTCGGTGCCTGGTACAGGCCTTATATATGGTCTAAGCGCTTTCTGTAAAGTTTGGTTCAAGACGGATTTCGTTTGACGTGTTTCGGACTTGAAATGGGAAATTTGATGTTTTATGAAATTTATAGAATTCATGGATTTTGAGGTTTAATTCAATGTATATGATGTTATATTGGCGATTTGATCGCACGGTTAGGTTCGTAGGATGTTGTTGAGTCAGTGCATGTGATTTGTTAGGAGCCCCGAGGGCTCGGGAGTGTTTTGGAGGTGTCTCGGAGTGATTTTGAACTTAGGAAAATTGCTAGTTTTTGCTTCAGCTATTGTAGGTCCCTTTTGTTCTTCGTGATCACGAAGCCTCTTCCGCGTTCGCGAAGCTTTAAGTCTTCCTTCATTGCGTTCGTGTTCGCATCCCTTCCCTCGCGATCGCGTAGGATTAATTGACCCTGAGGGCTTAGCCCTATTTTCCTCTTCGTGTTCGCATACAGTTGACAGCGATCGTGTAGCTTTACAGGTCTCCTTCATCGCGTTCGCGTGATGTCCCACGTGTTCGGGTAAGTCAACTTCTGGACCCCAGTTTTTTTTACTCTTCGCGATCGCGTCCTCCCTTCCACGATCATGATGGTCTGTCCAGTCTACCCTTCGCGAACGCGACCTCACTTCCGCGATCGCGAAGTGCAATTTTGCCCAGTGGTATATAAATATTTCCAGAACCAATAGCTACAGGATTCACTTAGAAAATAACGAACTTCTTCTTCTCCAAAGCCCTTAGGCATCCATTGAAGCCATCCTTCACCAAAACTTCTTGGGTTAGTAAATTTTAACTCATTTCCTTCATTTTTCATCTATAATTAATGAATTCCTAAGCCTAAAACATGCAAATTAGAGTAGAAAATCTGGAATTTGGGTAGAGTTAGGCCCTTTTGAATTTTCTTGATTAAGACCTCATTTTGGGGTCGAATTTGAAAATAAATTATATATTCGGGCTCGTGGGTGAATGGGTGACATGATTTTGGTCCGAGCCTTGTGTTTGTACCAAGCGGGCCCGGGGTCGAATTTTGATAATTTTAGAAGAATGCTAGGAAATGGATAATTAGGCCATGTAGTTGAATCATTGAATCCTTATTGATATACTTGAGTTGATTATGTCTACATAATACCATTCCGGAGTCGAATTCTAAAGGAAAGGCAGTGTTAGAGGGTTGTTTGCTATACTTTGGACCCGAGGTAAGTGTTTGGTTTAACCTTAGCTTGAGGGAATAAGAGTTGAGTATAATTTGCTACTTGCTAATTGATAAATACGATGTATAGGCATGGTGACGAGTATCTATACATTGGTGTCTAGCATGACCGTGAGTCCTTATATTGTGAATATTCTGATTTTGTGGTAATTTCCATGCTTAATTGATGATTTCTATATGTTGTGAAGAGTATGTGAAGGGAATTGTAATCTTTAAACTCTGTTGGAGCATTGGCTCAGATTGTAATACGAATGATGAAGATATATGAGATAGTTGTATCCTTTGGAGAATTAGCTCAGATTGTAATGCGAATGATGAAGGTATGTGAGATAATTGTATCCTTTGGAGCATTGGCTCAGATTGTAATACGAGTGATGAAGGAATATGAGATAATTGTATCCTTTGGAGCATTGGCTCAAGTAATAGAGTAAATTATGAAATGAAGTGAAAGAAAGAGAAAGAGCTACTAAAATATACTCTTGCCGGGTCATTGTTGCTTTGATATTGTCTCCCTTATTGGGATGTTGAGGTTACTGTTATTGTTCCCTTGCCGGGATTTATTGGTTAATTGATGTTCCCTTGCCGGGATTTAATTATTTAATTGATGTTCCCTTGCCGGCATTTCTATTTTTACTCTGTTTATTTCCTTGCCCTTGTTTGTGATTGTTGTTTGGGTGAGAAGAGTGTTAAAGAACGAAGGGTGATGTTGTGCCATGTTTATATTGTTATTATGCACGAGGGGACATTCCGTGCCATGTTTATATCGTTATTATGCACGAGGGGACATTCCGTGCCATGTTTATATTGTCATTATGCACGAGGGGACATTCCGTGCCATGGTTATATTGTTATTACGCACGAGGGGACATTCCGTGCCATGTTTATATAGTTATTATTCACGAGGGGACATTTCGTGCCATGTTTATATTGTTATTATGCACGAGGGGACATTATGTGCCATGTTTTACATTGATTATGCACGAGGGGACATTCTGTGCCGTGTTTATATTGATTATGAACGAGGGGACATTCCGCGCCGTATTTTACATTGTTATTATGCACGATGGGACATGTCGTGCCGCATCCTTTAATGTTTAATTTGTGTTGTCATTCCCCGTTATTATTTTGAGATATTTCAGGCTGTTGCTTCGTTTCTGTCATTTCAGTATTTGCTATCTCTTATCCCCTAGCATGTTTTCCCTGTAATTGTATTCTTGTTTAGTTTCTGCTATATTATTGAACTGCACAGGTACACTTTGTTGTCGTGTCTTAGCTTCGTCACTACTTCGCCGAGGTTAGGCTCGGCACTTACTTAGTACATTGGGCCGTTTGTAGTGATGCTACACTTGCACTCCTCTATGTTGTGCAAATTACGTAGCCGGACCCGGAGGACATCATTAGTGGGAGTGTCTTCCAGCTTATCATAGAGGCTTCAAGGTATACCCGCTGGCGTTCGTGGGCCTTGGCGTCTCTTCCATCCCTTTGTCTTCACTTCTGTCTTGTTTTTTCCTAGTTTCATAGACAACTATGTATTCTCTTTTCAGACTTGTATTTAGCACTCTTATAGACAGTTCGTGAGTTTGTGACTCCAGATTTTGGGAAAATTTACGCGTTGTTGTATTATGTTGTCCTTATTTAGCTTGAAACCATATTTATTTCCACTGTTAAATTGTGAACTGTTTAGTTTATCCTATTAAATTGATGTTAATATGCTAGTTTATCTACACACGTTGGCTTGTCTAGCGGCTTTAACGTTAGACGCCATCACGGCCCGATGGTGGGATTTCGGGGCGTGACAGGTCCACCCGAGTTGAGTAGAGTGTCAGGTGTCGGTCATGTGGTTTTGGGTCGTGATACAAACATTAATCATAATATAATGCTAGGATTTGGTAAAATTCTTGTTTTATACTAATCAAAATTATTAATGAAGATTAGCTTAGTATATTTTTTATTTTATTGTATATCTAGTTGTTGGCTATAAAATTTGAAGTTAATGTTCTATATTTTGTTTAATCACAGTTGAATCTAACTTGTATTTTAAACTAAGAAATTATATGATTCAACAACGTTCAATTCAATTCTATGTTTAAACTTTTGATTTTATATGAGTGGGCTTAATATGGATATAACATCTCCTAAAGAGCCAATTTGAGTTGAGCCAGGATCAACTTGGTTCGAGCACAAGCTTGATTACTCCATAACAAAGCTTGGTTGAGCCTCGCTGGTATTTGGCTAAAAGTACATATAATATGACGATAGTTACCTCAAATTGTAGTGTAATAATAGCCATACTAAGAGTGCATTATGATGTTTTGAGACTAATTTGTGTGGTTTACTTATGTAGGAGTGGTTGGAAGAAGAATGGAGGAATAACAAAGCAATGTCATTGTCAGTGCCTAGCACCCACTATAGCACCGAATTTTAGTGTTGTACTCACTGCCCAGCACTCACCATAGCACCCAAATTCAGTGTTATAGGCAGTGCGGCACACCCAACATATTTCAGAGGCCAACTTTTTCCTATTTTGCTTGAACTTGGTTAAAATTGTCTAGGACTTCTTCTACGCGTATAAATAGTCTTGAAACACACTTTTGAGGGGAGTTCAATCCTAACAAAGGAGAAACTCTACCGGAGCAATTTAGGAGCCAAAAATCATAGAATATTTCCTCTTTCTTGTACTTTATAATTTTATGCTCTCAAACATTCTTATGATAATTAGCATGACTATGAGTGGCTAGCTCTTCTCATTCTGGGGTTATGGATGCTATATGAATGTTGATGCTGGAAGTTTAAATTAATAATTTTGATTTTATCACATTAGTTTGTTTATTTAATCATGTTCTTAATTTTTTTGTTGCCTAGCTAACAACAAATTACTATATGTGAATCTAGAGTTGAACTTGAAAGTGGTAACTCCAAATTGCATATAGAATTAAATAGATCAAGTTCATGAACCTGGGCATGGGGGAATACAAGAATTAAAAATGTTTCTTTTTAGTCTTAATTTTATAGTCATATAGGAGTTCAGTTAACTTGAATGTGCGAGTAAGAAATCGACAGTTTCTTATGAGTAACATTAACCCTATCAATAAGCAAACCAGATAAATAAATTAGTCAGTTTAAGCAGAGACCACAACAGGATTGTTAGCTAACCTATAACCCTGAAATATCTTCTCTTATTTATTTTCATTTGAAATTGCGTACGTGTTTCATCGATCTCTAGTTTATTTAATTGCTTAGTAGTGTCTTTGGTAGTTAATTAATCACCTACACATTTTAAGAAATATATCTTGAATAGATAATTGGTTTTGAGCTTGATTTAGTCAAGATTTAATCATAAGTCTCCATGGGAATGATAATCTACTCACTACTTTATTACTTGGTGATCACGTATACTTGAGTGATCGTTTGGTCACATCAAGTTTTTGGTGCTATTGTCGGGGACTTAAATATTAGCTACTTGTCTGAGTTAAGCTTTGATTCGTTATTTGTTCAAGTTTTAATTTTTAGTTTTCTTTATTTGTACTAACACATGCTCTTTTCTTGAATGCAGAGGAATATAAGTGCGAACAACCACCTTCCTCTTGATCCTGAAATTGAATGACCACTTCACAGGTTAAGGAGGAAAGTTGAAGCTAGAACTAGAACACAAGAAAAGCAGGACATCGTAGTTCAACCACAACAACTAGAGATGCCAGGTGATGATGAGCAACTAGTGATAGAGGCCGCAAGGCCTAATCTTGCTAATATGACCCAGGCTATCATGAAGCATGATATCACGGATCAGTTTGAGCTCAAATAGTACAGGGTACAACTGATTCAGTCCACAGGGAAGTAGGTGGGTTTATCTCATAAAGATCTACAGTGTCACATCCAAATTTTTTTGGAAATTATGGATATTTATAAGTATCCGAACATTTTCAAGGACTACGTCAGACTGACATTGTTTCCCTTTTCACTGCTGGAGGAATCCAAAGAATAGTTGATGAAGGAGCTCGCGAACTCGATCCACACTTGGGATGATCTAGAATCAAAATTATTAATCAAGTTCTTTCCTACTAAGAAGACAATGTCGCTGAGGAGCCATATTTCTAGGGTTTCAACAACGGGATGGTGAGACTCTTCATCAAGCTTGGGAAAGATTAAGAAGCTACTCAGAGACTGCCCACATCATTGTCAGACTGATGAGGTATTGGGTCAAACTTTTGTTGATGATTTAGACGAGGAATCAAAGATTAATATAGACTCAGCTTGTGGTGATAGTTGCATGGCAATGTCATATAGTGAAATCTAGATCCGGTTAAATAATTAAATTATTTTAACGAACAGACTGGTCTTTTAAGATTAAGTATTTCGTTCGGTAGTTTAAGGTCTCAAGTAGTTTTCTATTGTGTATTATGACTTGCGTGTATGGTTGGTTTCGGTTTTCGTGCATTTCAATGTGTATATGGAAGGATGATCCTCATTTTAGAAGCTTAAGTGGTAAGAGTTGACCAGATTTTGAATTTTGTGTAGGCGACTTTGGAATGGTTCGGTGATGATTCTTAATGCTTCGTATGGTGATTTTGGACTTACCAAATTCAGGTTTAGAGGTTCTTAGGTTGATTTGATGCTTTTTGGCAAAAGTTAGAAAGTTGAAAATTTGGAAGGTTGAGAGGTTTGATCGGGAGTTGACTTTGTTGGTATCGAGTCCGGATTTTGATTTTGAGAGTTGGTATAGCTCTGTTGTCTGATTGGGACTTGCATGAAAAATTTGAGGTCATTCCAAGTTGATTTGATATGATTCGACGCGAGTTATAGAAGTTGAAAGTTCATTATGTTGTTAGGCTTGTATTGAGGTGTGATTCATAGTTTTGATGTTGTTTGATATGATTTGAGGCCTTGAGTAGGTTCGCAAAATGTTATGGGATTGGTTGGTATGATTGGACGGGGTCCCGGGGGCCTCGGGTATGTTTCAGATGGGCTACGGGCCATTTTCTCATGTTTTGAACTGTTGGTTCTTATACATGGTTTTATTCAACGCAATCGCAAATAAGGGATCGCATCCGTGTAGTGTAATGTGGCGGCAGGAATTTTGTACATCGCATTCTTGATGATGACCACGCAGACTCTATACCAGCAGTCACTCCCGCGGAGAGGTTGTTATGAGTGTGGCGATATTAGGTATATCATGAAGTATTTTACCCGACTTGGGAGAGGTGGATTTAATTAGGGAACTTAGGCTATGAGCTCCATTCCAGTTGCTACTCCCACTACACAACCAGCTAGAGGAGGAGCACAGGTGGGTAAAGGGTGTCCTAGAAGGGGAGGACCGACCCATCTATATGCTTTCCCTAGTAGGGAAAAGGTCGTTGCACCAAATGGTGTCACTAGATGTATAGTTTTAGTTTGTCACAGAGGAGCATCAGTCTTATTTTAATCTGGTCATATTTATCGGAGTGAGTCCCCCTATCTTGCTTCATATATGGTTATGTTTCGTGATTCTGTACTCTACTTTTTTTTTACCCCTGTTAAGAGGTTCTATAGTGGTATCCATTTCTGTCATTTTTGTTTTTACATTATTCAGAGCTATAAGACTGGGATGAACTTTCTGTCACTTAATATGGTAGGTTTTGATGTAATTTCTGGATGGTTTGGCTACGCCTTGTGATTTGGGTGCTCTACTAGTATGGGAAATCCGTTATGTGTTGTGATTTTGTTCTGTCGAATTGAGATAATGAAGGGTTTTTGTTCGGTGTGATGTCTATCCTACTTGTAATTTAGAGCTGAGGATGGGATCCTCGTGTTTTCGTGTGGGTAGGTATGTTTGGACCGGTGATTAGTTCATATTATTTAGAGCGGAGATCTTTGTGATTAGTTCATATTTTTTGTTTCTCCCTTCTGGAATAGATTCGTAGTATGATACCGATGGAGATTTGTACTTATTGGACATGTTCGATAGTTCTCTCATGTGTTTCTATTTCTATATCCAGTCATATTCTACTTGTGCTTGTTGGGTTTGGATTTGCGTTGTATGTGCCGAGGTGGAATTTGATGTGGCTTGTTGGCTAGGTGAGTAGTTATGAGTTTCACATGTTTCTTGCATCGTGATTAGCTTTGTGAAGGTTTGGAACAAGGTTCGAGTCGATATGAGGCTATTTATTAGTACCGAGTTTGGTAATAGATAGTTATTGTAATCAGAGATGTTGTTATGGGCATATTGATGATGTGTTACATCATGTGGTTATACCTTGTGGGTGTATGCATGAGTTGTTGCAGCTGGTTGAGGTTGATACGCTTTGTTTTTGTGGGAATCGGGTCTTTGATGAATGATGGAATGTTGAAATTTGGTTCTAAGGCCTATCAGTATGGGTGGCAAGAACAATCTTCAGTTGAGATAGTGTTGTTGGGCTTATGTGGATTGGGGTGATGTGCCATCACCCATGAGTATGTTTAGGGTGAGTTCATTTATTGATTTTATGACTTAGGAACAGTTCTTGGCACGTTTGAGGATGAATATTTGTTAAAGAGTGGGAGAATGTAACAATCTGACTGGTTGTTTTGATATTCAGTGCTTTGTTCGGCTATTTAAGGTCTCGAGTAGCTTCGTATTGTGTATTATGACTCATGTGTATGGTCGGTTTCGATTTTCGTGCATTTTGAAATTGATATATAAGGATGATTCTCAGTTTAGAAGCTTAAGTGGTTAAAGTTTATCGGAGTTTGACTTTTGCGTAGACAACTCCAGAATGGTGTTTTGATGATTTAATAGCTTTGTATGCTTCTTTTAGACTTAGGTGTATGTCCGGATTTCGATTTGGAGGTCCGTAGGTTGATTTGATGCTTTTTGACGAACGTTCAAAAGTTGAAGGTTTGGAAGGTTGAGAGGTTTGACCGGGAGTTGACTTTGCTGAAATCGGGTTCGGATTATGATTCTGGGAGTTGGTATAGCTACGCCGTGTCATTTGGGACTTACATGCAAAATTTGAGGTCATTCCAGGTTAATTTGATGTGATTTGGTGCGAGTTGAAGACGTTGAAAGTTCATTAGTTCGTTAGGCTTGAATTGAGGTGTGATTCATATTTTTGATGTTGATTGATGTGACTTGAGGCCTCGAGAAGTTATGCATTATGTTATGGGATTGGTTGGTGATGCGAGACTAAATTGCATAGTTTAACATGTGATATACCTTACATTTCATGCGCATTAA
>MDKJ01316430.1:0-46995 GCA_005239525.1 Nicotiana knightiana
CCTTCCTTTACGGCCATGGTATTGCTTCCGTTAGGTAGCCCCACCGAGCACTGTGGGATGTCTTGAATATTCACCAGTCGCTTCAAGTCACCGGTCATGTGATTCTAAGCTCCGGTGTCGATAATCCACGACCCACATAATTTCTTATCATTCAACGAAGTGGTCATTGACTTCTCTTGCAACATCCCAGCCAGTATTTGCCACTGTTCCTCGGTCAGCGCGGGTACTCCTGTCACTTTGTTTTCAGAAATTGGCGCTCCATCCATATCACGATCAGTATGGGCCGCGTTAGCTCGGGGGGTTCCCCGGCCACGACCACCTGGAGGAGCGTTTTGTTTCGGCTGCTGTTGTCCTCGTCCCCGACCACTTGGTTTATTATCGCTCCGTTGATTGAAGTTCCATCCTTCTGGATACCCAATTATTTCATAGCAACGATCAGGATCATGACCTGTCCGACCACAATGTTTGCACTTCATGACCGACCAGCATCGGTCAGAGTTGTGGTTGGATCGGTCACAATGTTTGCACTTTCGATCTCTATTCTCTGACCTGTTCGTCTGCGCAGCGAAAGCCATTATTTCTCCAGGATCTTGCTGTCCTCGGACTCCTCCCTTGGCACGCTCATCTTGGATGAGCTTTTGATACACTTTGTTCAAACTCGGCAACGGGTCTTGTGCCAAGATGAGTGATCGGACAGTCCCATAAGTTCCTTCGTCCAATCCCATAAGGAAGAGATGCACTCTTTCTTCTTCCTTGTGCTTTGCTATGACTTCTCCAAGATTGCACGTGCACTTTCCGCATGCGCAAGTCGGATGTTGCTCGTAGTTTCCGAGCTCATTCCATAAAGTTGTCAATTTTCCATAATAGTTCACGATAGACATACCTTTCTGCTTGCACCCGGACAGTGCATCTTTCAATTCTTGAATTCTCGGTCCGTTTCCGGTCGAGAAACGCTCTTTTATACTTTCCCACAAATCTTTGGCGACCTCCATATGTGATATGGTAGATCGTAGTGTTGGTTCGATGGAATTTCTGATCCATGATACCAACAAAGAATTGATAGTCCACCAATCCTCTAAGTCTGACGATGTCTCTTTGGGCATCGTAATACTTCCGTCCACGAAGCCAAATTTCTTCCTCGCCCTCAGGGCTGTCCGAACGGATCTAGCCCATTCTTCATAATTATCACCTTTCAATTGAACTTGGGTGATAACTAAACCAGGATTGTCATTGGAAGTGATATCGTATGGTGATATCGTCTTCCTTTGAACTACACCTTCCTTCACAACGGCCTGTGTTTCGTCGGCCATAATTCAAGACAAAAAACACACTGTTCAAAAAAAGAACAAAGACAAATAAAAATATTAGGCAATGAAGAGTTCTTCAAAAGACTATGGCTCTGATACCATGAAAGATTTGATGCGGAAGACAAAGAACAATATTGGAGGAAAAACTCTTGCTCTTCTCATTAATTCCACAAGTATTTATAGACAAAGAAGTTAGAGAAATAAGAGAAAACCTAAACCTAATAGGATACCAAGTAAGAGAAAACCTAATCCTAATAGGAGACCAAGACCTAAACTCTAATAAGGAAAATATTACACATTCCTAATTAAACTCTAATTCTTTCCTTATCACTAATTCTTTCCTTATCAAAGAGGATTCCTAAATCTAGCAGAAAACGATGTCTGGAGTCTATGGGATGGCTTATCACAATTGGGAAAGACAAGGGTGAAGCTAGTTTTCTACATCCTTTCTCCGGTGTTCAGTTCGAATTGCCACATCAAAATACCACAGAAGATTTTTATGAACACGAGACTAGCTATCCGTTTACTTTTTTTAACAAGGAAGTTTTGTCAGCTAGTCCTTATACATCCGACTTTGTTCTCATGGTCATTGAGGGAGGCATTAGATTCCTCAGTTTTTGGAGACCTGGAGATTTGAGATGGACTAGGGTTAGCTGGGATAGATCAGATCATACTTCATTTGTTGATGTGGTATATTTTTGTTTAAATCGAAATATGAGTAACAATTAAACTTGTAATGTGGTTATAAGAATACTTGATCTAATTCAATACCAATTGATAAACGGTTGAATAAATAAGTGAATTGAACGATTGAAATTGATCAAACCAGTGTTGCTTGCGAGCTATCTACCTCAATTAAGAATAGGCTCAAGATCAAGCATTAAGAGCAACAAGAACAATAAGAACAATAGAGACAATATGGACAATAAGAATAATAGAGAATTAAGAACAAGTAAAAGAGCAGAGTGTTTGTATTTCTCAGTAAATGCGTATGTGATTCATGTCACTTAAAAATGAACAGGGTTCCTCTTTATATAGTAGAGGAATCCTAAATAAGGTAAAACTCTAATTTCGGAAGCAAAATACATGATTGATATTAATAGTCGTTAATGGTTCCGCCAATTCCGAGATTTCCGCCGAGAATGGTGGTCGATTGCGGATATCTCGTTATTCCGTTACTTCGATGTCAATTTAGCCTGATTTCGATCCTTAATTCTTTGTGTTTTTCGAGTTCGAACTTGCTTCAGTACAGACTCACTCTCGAGGCAGACCCTCGAGCCCATAAAATCGGGTGTGGTCGATTTTAACCATAGACAGATAGTCCCCGCGTTCCTTAAAATGAAATGATAAGAAATAATTTGAGCCTCGATTCCTTGATACCTCGGTCATGACGTCGTCTTCGTGATGTAAGTGATGGATGTGACCGAAATGTCCCGTCGGTTCGGTTCCCAAAAAATCATCAATGCATGTGAGGAGTCGGTCGGCCACTAGTGATACCGAACTGTCTTAAACCTATAAATACCACCTCTTTAGTGGATTCAAACTTTAATTTGCTTTGATCATGAACTCTTGAGTTCCCAGTCCTTTTTATCTTTCTCTCATTGCCGCTTATTGCGCCACCGTTGTTTTCATCGGAGCCACTAGTTTTACACCTTCTATCTATTTCCTTTATATACACAAATGGCAAAAACCTCCAAAACAATGCCACAAAAGGAAAAAGCTCCGTCTTCCTCTTCCCGACCGGTCGGCGATAAGACGTCGGTAGAGCCTGGTATCAAGGAATTTACCCTGGGGCCAATCGAATTAACTTCCGAATTCAAAGTTGAAAGTCCTTCCTCGATCCCAGGCCGCTGCGAACCTATGTCCCGGTATATCTGCTCAATATTGGAAGATGACCTCGAGAGGAAAGAGGACTGTGGTTGGGAGAACATGGAAGTGGTGGTTCCTTCCCCTGAGGAGGATATCACCACTTATGTGAAAGGGTACCTTAGTGTATATACCTACCCTTTCACTCTGGGTCCCGTTGATCCAGTCAAACTAGACTTCTGTCGCTAGTATCGAGTAACTCTCAGCCAAATCTATCCCTCATTCTGGCGCATCGTCAACCTGATCATTTTCTTTTTAAGCAAGGTCGGGGGGATGGCCTTCACCCTCGATCACTTGATAAGACTATATAGCTCACGCCTTTATCGAGGTGGATTAATAAAGTTGTAGTGTCGGGCTACGAAGACAGTGTTCTCAAGTATTGATGAAGACAAAGACCAAGGTTGGATGGGCCAATTCATCTGAATCAAGACCTCTGATCTGATTCCGGTCGAGAAGATGCCATTCCCTGAGGAATGGAACATTAAACGTAAGTGTGATTTTGATTCGGGTACTTTACCGCTTTACTTTTTTTTATCCCTTCACTGACTCATGTTCTCTTCTCACGATGTAGCTTCTCATTGGTTTCCCGGTGCAATTCTGGATCTCGAAGGATGGGTTCGACAACTTGCCTCCACCTCTACTTGTACTGAACGTTGCTGGTGTGATTTGGCAAAAGACCGATGGGAGGCCAAAAACCACAGTGAGTGCTTTTTCTTGCACATCGATATTTTCTTCGTAGTATAGTTCTTACTTACTCAGGTTTTTTACGTGTAGGCCTTGGTGAGAATGTGGCCATGAGGCCACCTCCGCCTGGGGAGGAGGAGACATCGAAGCCGAATAAAGAGAGGAAGATGAGAAGGACCTCCCCTTACGATACCCCCAAGCCAGGAAAAAATAAAGCTCGGAAGTCGAAAGCTGAACCCTCCGCTCCTCGTATACATAAAGGGGGTGAGGATGACGACTGCCAGCTGGTAGCTCGAAGCAATGGATCTATCGAGCCGGTAGGGCTCGAGGCGACTCCTTCTCGGGCTGAGGATGTTTCGGAGAATGGTCCGAGCAAAGTACCCGAGCAATTAGGTGGTGAGTATGCCCTCCGCCGTGATAACCGGCCGGTGGATGTGCCCAAAAGGTCTAGCACCGAAGCCCTTCAGAAAAAAGATAATGTCCCAAGTGATTCACTTGGGATAATCAACATCGGTGACTCAGCGCTCGGTCCCGCATTTTCCGAGGGGCAATTCCAAGATGCCCGAGACATGGGTACTCCCGATATGGGACAGGCCCATGAAGGGAATGACATATTTCAGGACTGCTTCACAGGATTCGATGATGGTCCACAGCCAGACACTTTGTTCGTGTTCGACGAGGCTCAGCGGTTCCTGAAGCAAGTAAGTTTTATTTCTTTGTGTTGATACTTGCATTTACTTCCTATTTCCTTTAGCCTAACTTTCTTTTCCGTGTACAGGCCATGGTGCTTCACTGGGAAGCATCTTCAAAATCCAAGGCCGAGCTATCTCGGTACGAGGCAGAGCTCAAGAAGCTCGTAGAGGAGAGGGACGGCCTCAAACTCCTCTATGTTCAAAAGGAGGAGGAGATTATGGCCTTTCGAGCTGAACTCATAACGGATCGACAAGATCGGACCGATCTCGTCGAAAAGGTAATGTGACTTCTCGCAAGTCTTGCTAAGTGTTAGTTCGAATTTGGTGACTAACCCTTCATTTTTGCAGTTTCAGCAGAAAGGGGAGCTGGTGGAGCAGCTTCGAGAGGAGGCTAAAATGAAAGAAGCCGAAACTCTGGGCTGGAGACAGCACCGTCTCACCTCGGAGAAGGATACACTTGGTCCCAACTGGCATCAGTAGAAATCTAGCTCCAAGCTGTGAGGAAAGAAAACTCGGCTCGAGCTGAGAAGATCGAAGAGCTCGAGGCTAAGTTGGCCGCCGATCTTTCTAAGGCTAATCATGAGGTAAATGCGCTTGTGACCTCTCACTGATCTGATGCTAAGGCTGCCAATCTTCGAGCATAGGAGATCTCTGTTGCGGCTAAGCTTAGATTGTCATGCGCAGTTGACCATGCTAGGAGGAAATCTCAAAGAGAGGCTCTCGAAGAGGTACACGCACGTGGCTTCGACCTCTCGACTGACATTGAAGATGCTAATGTTTTGGAAGTCGAGGTTGCAGCTTTTCTTTCCGATGAGAAGGAATCAACCAGCGGAGAGGGTGATGATGAGGTCGTCGAAGAAGTTACTCTTGGCGAAGCTGCTCGAGAGGAAGCCTGCCCCGAGGGGACTAGCCCCGGTTGTAGTTAGGTTATAACTTCTTTTCTTTTCTCTTTTGTAAGGCTTTGACCGACCGCTTGTATATGTTTTTTGGTATAATAGAAGATTTCTTTTTGATGCCTTCATAAATTTCTCTTTCATGCCTTCGTGTGTTTATTTTCCTTCGTTGAAAAAAAATTTATCGTTGTAGTTCAACTCGTAATCGAAATAAACCATTAAGCTTTTCATTTTTACGAGGGCAAGTTCCCGAGTTCGAAACTCGTTTGAGACCATGTCTCGGGGATGGCTCGATGGAACTAATCGTTAAGTTATCTTTAATAACCAAGTTCGAATGAATCTTGAGTTTTAAGATAAAGTGGCCCTTAGATTTTTATCAAAGGATTGTTATATACCCTTTAGGTGAATCTTCAAGCCGTTTAACATCTGTTTGAGCTCGGAGTAACTGAACCCTTGGGTTCGAATCGAGTGAGAGGGAGGTCTCGAACTCTAATTGTATTGGACCTTAGGCTTATTAGATCGGCCCTTAGGCTCTTTATATTAGACCTTAGGCTATTTAGGTCGGCCCTTAGGCTCTTTAAGTTGGGCCAATTCGGTCTCTAAAAATGGCTATCATTTTTCCCTTTTTGGCTAAAAGACTTAGTGAAAATTTCTTTATGCCTTAGCATGTATTTTTTTGTATCCATTGGATTTTTCAAGGGCCCATAAATTGGAACCCTATTTTCTCTTAACTCATTAGTGTTAAGATATTTGATACCTCTTGAGATTTTTTCGAAGGCTGATATTATTGAAGCCTTTAAATTATTTGAGGGTTGATTTTATCGAAGCCCTTTATTATTATTTTTTGCCGAGGGTAGCCTTATTTAACCGATTTTTCAAAGTATTTGAAGGCCTTTTGTTTATAGTGGAAGTCAGACGTCTCCGAGCCGCGTTATTTTGGCCGTAGCCTTTAATATGGATGTAGCCTTCGGGTATGTCACTTACACTTGTTTCCGGATAGCATTTCGAACTTGTTCAAAATGTTAGTCCCCGAGTAGGGTGGCCTTGGCCAATATATCGAGGGGTGCCTCTTTGAGGTCTTATGATTTCGAACTTAGATAGCACGAGTGCACAGTCCCCGAGTGTTCGAGGTATGCTTGTACTTGGCCCTTGAGCCATTTTTCACAAGTGTTAGTTTTTCACAAAAGATTTTGCACAATAGATCGGAATCATAAGTACATGACTCATATAGTAGAAAAAAAATTTTGAAACATGAGATGTTCAAGAAAAGAGAATGCTTCTTTGAATAATTCATTTGTACATGTTTTGTTTTCGGGACTTGGCTATTCTATATGGGCACGGTTCATTCGATCGTTTGGCCCACTACAAAATTCTTCCTATCAAGACTCATCGATACTAGGTATATTTCTCGAATACATAATGTTCGAGGGTGATACCCCTAGTATTCGAGATTGATTGTAAAGAAGCCTTGGATACTGTTGAATTATCCTCAGGTAGCACATAATTGTTGCCTCGTTAAAAACCTCGCCGGAAAAACCTATTTGGGATAAAAACCGGTCTAAGGGAAAAAGAGTGCAATGCGTACTTTAAAACCTGAGGTCTCGATTCCTTGGATCGAATTCCCGCAATGAGTTAGTTTCGAATATTTATGTAAATGAAATTAAAAAAGAAATTCATACCTTAGCAATAGTACCGCTTAAGGTGTGATATGTTCCAGTTGTTCGAAAATGGTTCGTCGTTCATTATTTCGAGCTTGTAAGACCCTTTTCTGATAATTTCGAGGATCTGGTAGGGTGTTGGGCTCCCCGACTTCGACCGGTATCAAAGCCTCGGAGCCGTATACTAAGGAAAATGGATTTGCTCCAGTGCTGGACTTCGATGTTGTCCGATACGCCCATAGAACCTCGGCAATTTTTCTCTCCACTTGCCTTTGGCTTCGGTTAGCCTTTTCTTCAAATTTTGGATGATAGTCTTGTTCGTTGATCCGGCTTGTCCGTTCCTACTAGGGTGATACGGTGTTGATAGTATCCTTTTTATTTTTTGATCTTGGAGGAATTTCGTTACTTTGCTGCCGACGAACTGTTTGTCATTATACATACTATTTCTGCGGGTATCTCGAATTGGCATGCGATGTGATCCCATATAAAGTCGATCACTTCTTTTTCCCTAACTTTTTCGAAGGCATGTGCTTCAATCCATTTAGAGAAATAGTCATTCATAAATAATATGAACTTAGCTTTACCCGGGGCCGATGGCAGAGGGCCGACGATGTCTATTCCCCACTTCATGAAAGGCCATGGGGATAGGACCGAGTGAAGTTGCTCGGCGGGCTGGTGTATCATCGGTGAAAACCTTTGACATTTATCACACCATCGAACGAACTCCTTAGAGTCTTTTTCCATGCTATCCCAATAATATCCTGCTTTGATGACCTTGAGAACTAGTGATTCGGCGACAGAGTGGTTCCCACAATTGCCTTCGTGGATTTCTCGTAGAACATAGTCAGTATCTCCCGGTCCCAAATATACTGCCAGTGGACCATCGAACATTCTTCTATATAGCGTTCCGTCTTCGTCTAATGTGAATTTAGCAGCTTTGGTTCGTAAGGTCCTCGATTCTTTGGGATCCGATGGTAACTTCCCTTTCTTCAAATATTCGATGTATTTGTTTCTCCAGTCCCAGGTTAAGCTTGTAGAATTTATTTCAGCATGTCCTTCCTCAATTACAGACCTCGAGAGTTGGACTACAGTCCCCGAGTTGATATCATCTTCTTCGAGCAATGACCCCAAATTGGCAAGTGCATCGGCCTCGGTATTTTGTTCTCGAGGTATATGTTGTAAAGTCCATTCTTTAAAACGGTGCAAGGTTACTTGCAATTTGTCTAAGTACCTTAGCATCCTATTCTCTCGAACTTCGAAGGTTCCGTTTACCTGGTTTACCACCAGTAAGGAGTCACATTTAGCTTCGATTACTTATGATCCCAAGCTTTTAGCTAGCTCGAGACCTGCAATCATAGCCTCATACTCGGCTTCATTATTAGTCAAGTTGGCAGTTTTTATTGATCGTCTAAAAATGTTGCCCGTGGGCGGTTTCAAAACAATGTCGAGTCCAAACCCTTTCACATTCAAGGAACCGTCGATGAAGAGGGTCCATGCCCTCGATGATGTACTCAATTTTAGCAGAAGCTCCTTTTCCACTTCGGGTACGAGGGTTGGCAAAATGTCAGCCACGAAGTCCGCTAAAATTTGATACTTGATGGTCGTTCGGGGTTGATATTCGATATCATACCCATCAAGTTAGACGGCCTATTTGGTCAATCAGCCCGATAATTCGGGCCTGTGCAAAACATTTCGGAGTGGATAAGTGGTGATCACACATACGGGATGACACTGAAAATATGGCTTTAATTTTCTAGATGCGCTTATTAATGCAAGTTCCAATTTCTCTAAGTGTGGATACCTGTTCCGGCATCTCCTAAGGTTCGTCTCACGTAATAAATAGGAAACTGCGTACCTTGTTCTTCTCGAACTAATACATCACTTACCACTATCTCAGACACTGCCAAGTACAGGTACAGCTTCTCATTTGCCTTCAGAGTGTGGAGCAAAGGTGGGCTCGATAGGTATCGTTTCAATTCTTCCAATGCTTGTTGACATTCTGGGGTCTATATAAAATCATTTTTGTTTTTGAGTAAGGAAAAGAATTTGTGGCTTCCATCTGATGATCTCGAAATGAGTCAGCCCAAGCAGTTATCCGTCCGGTTAGCCTCTGAACGGCTTTCACACTGTCCACGACGGTGATGTCCTTGATGGCCTTGATCTTATCGGGGTTGATCTTGATTCCCCGGTTTGACACCATGAAGCCGAGGAACTTGCCCGAGCCGACCCTTAAAGCACACTTTTCGTGGTTAAGCTTCATGTTGTACTTCCTCAAAATTTCAAATGTTTCCTGTAAATGAGTCAAATGGTCCTCTGCGCGCAGGGACTTAACTAACATATCGTCAATGTAAACTTCCATTGTTTACCTATTTGTTCTTCGAACATCTTGTTAACTAGGCGTTGATATGTAACTCTCGCATTTTTTAGCCCGAAGGGCATTACATTATAACAGTAGGTCCCAGACTTAGTGATAAAAGAAGTTTCTTCCTGATCCTTCGGGTCCATTAGGATCTGATTGTACCCAGAATAGGCGTCGAGAAAGGTAAGTATCTTTTGGTCGACCGTGGCATCGATCATTTGATCGATGTTATTCAAAGGAAAAGATTCTTTTGGACACGCTTTATTCAAGTCCTTATAGTCTACACACATTGTAAGTTTGTTCCCCTTTTTGGGGACTACAACTACGTTAGCTAGCCATTAGGGATACTTTACTTCCCGAATGGACCCTATTTTAAGAAGTTCGGTTACCTCATCTTTGATGAAGGCATTATTTACCTCGGATTGGGGCCATATCTTTTGCTTTATCGGTCTAAACTTGGGATCTAGGCTTAGCCGATGAGTTGTTATCTCCTGTGGGATTCCTGTCATATCTAAATGGGACCATGCAAAGAAATTCATGTTATCAATAAGAAATTGAATGAGTTTTTTCCTGAGTTCGGGGGTCAACCCCGTTCCCAGGTATACCTTTCATTCAGGTAGATACTCGATCAGTATCACTTGCTCCCGCTCCTCGACCGTTGACTTGGTTGCATCCGATTCTTCAGGAACGACAAGAGTTCGAGGTGTGAGAAAATCATCTTCTTCATCTTCGATTACCTGTTTCTCCAATTCGGCCGAGGTTGGGGACGGTGATTGCTATTTGGCCGCTTAGTTATCTTTGGCGCTCAATTTATCTGAGGTTGAAGGTGTTGATATCGGCGTCACCTCGTCGACTGCAAATATTTCCTTTGCAACGTTTTGTTCCCCATAAATTGTTTTCACACCATCTACTATTGGGAACTTCATCATTTGGTGAAGGGTCGACGGTACTCCCCTCATATTGTGGATCCAGGGCCTTCCGAGCAGTGCATTATACCTTATGTTGCCTTCGATGACATGAAATTTTGTGTCTTGGATGGTCTCGGTCACGTTCACTGGTAGGATTATCTCCCCTTTCATTTTTTCACTAGCCGTGTTGAATCCGTTTAGGACACGAGATGCAGGTACAATCTGGTCTAGTAAGCCGAGTTGTTCTACGACCCTCGATTTGATTATGTTTTCCAAACTACTTGGATCCACTAGAACACGTTTAACTTGAATTTTATTTAACAAAATAGAAATTATCAGGGCGTCATTGTGCGGCTGAGAGATGCCTTCTGCTTCTTCATCATTGAACGATAGAGTGTCTTCGGGCATATAGTCTCGAGTCTGTTTTTCTCTTGTGGTCGACACCTTGGTGCGTTTGAACATAGGCCCTTGTGGGATGTCGACCCCGCCAACGATCATGTGAATGATATGTTGAGGTTCTTCTTGCTCTTTCTTTCTGTTGGCGTCTCTTTCCCTAAAGTGATTTTTGGCTCGATCACTGAGGAACTCTCGGAGGTGGCCCTCGTTGAATAATCGAGCTACCTCCTCTATCAACTATCTACAGTCTTCGGTCCTATGGCCATGCGTGCCAGGATACTTACACATAAAATTTGGATTCCTTTGAGAGGGATCGATTTGTATAGGCCTAGGCCATCTGGTGTCTTTGATCCTTCCGATGGCTGATACAATCCCCGATGCATCGACACTAAAACTGTACTACGATAATTGAGGCTCTTCTGTGGGATCTGCATATTTGTCGAAGCCAGTTTTACTCATTAGTCCCCGAGAATTTTGCCCCCGGTCACTCCTCCGATCGTTCCAGGCAGTGTTGCGTCATGAACTGTTATTCCTTCGATATGAAACATACGGCTGATACCGATCTATATTCGGCCTTGATTTCTATCAATATCTCTCTGGTTTTTACCTGTCGACCAGTTTGGATGTACTGAACCTGAAGGGGCTCCCAATTGGTCGTCTTCGACCCCAATCTTCGACTGATATCGGTTGTGAACATCTGCCCAAGTCACAGCTGGGTACTCGATCAAGTTATGTTTCAACTGGCGTGATGCGATCGAACTTTGCTAGTTTAATCCTTGGGTGAAAGCTTGAACAACCGAATCATCAGTGACTTGTGGTAATTCCATACGTTCCATTTGGAATCGAGATACGAACTCTCTTAGCATCTCATTATCCCTCTGCTTCACTTTGAAGAGGTCTGATTTTCTCGTTGCAACCTTTATGGAACCAGCGTGTGCTTTTACAAACGAATCCGCCAACATGGCAATGAATCGATAGAGTTCGGCGGCAGGTTTTGGTACCAAATCATAGCTCCCTTTGACAGGGTCTCTCCGAATTTCTTTAGCAGTACAGACTCGATCTCGTCATCCTCTAAATCATTACCTTTTATGGCGCACATATAAGAAGTAACGTGCTCTTAGGGTCTGAAGTCCCGTTGTATTTAGGTGTATTGGGCATACGGAACTTCTTTTGGATGGGCTTCGGAGCCGCACTCGGAGGGAATGGTTTTTGTACAAACTTCTTAGAGTCGAGTAGCCTCTTGTTCGACCCTATTCGGAGCCTGGGCTAATTTTGCAACTGAGCAATGGTGTTTTTTTGGGCTTGCATCTTTCAAATATAACTTGGAGACTGACACTTTCGTCTCCTCTGCCCTGCATTCCTCGACCGTCAGTTCGACCCTCTCTGCGTATGCTTCCCTCGGGGTCTGCGCCCAAATCCGCATTTAAGGCAACATGAGAACTGACATCAACGGGGTTGACATTCTAGGGCGATAACATTCTCGTTTTCTCCGTGGAGCCCGAGGCCGTTGTCACCGCGTGCAGATGTGTTTTTCGAGTTTTACATGATTCAACCTGAAAACAAAATTCTTGATAAGAAACAACCATAAAATAGTGTGTTATACCAGAATTAGCACTGAAGAATCACTATTATCCTTAGCCCCACTGTGGGCGCCAAACTATTTAACTCGAAATATGGGTAATAATTAAACTTGTAATGTGGTTATAAGGATACGTGATCTAATTCAATACCAATTGATAAACGGTTGAATAAATAAGTGAATTAAACGATGGAATGGATCAAACCACTTTTGTTTGAGAGCTATCTACCTCAATTCAGAATAGGCTCGAGATCAAGTGTTAAGATCAATAAGAACAATATGGACAATAAGAACACTAGAGAATTAAGAGCAAGTAAAAGAGCAGAGTGTTTGTATTTCTCAGTAAATGCGTATATGATTCGTGTCCCTTACAAATGAATAGTGTTCCTCTTTATATAGTAGAGGAATCCTAAATAAGGTAAAATTCTAATTTCGGAAGCAAAATACATGATTGATATTAATAACCGTTAACGGTTCCGCCAATTCTGAGATTTTCGCCGAGATTGGTGGTCGATTAAGGATATCTCGTTATTTCGTTACTTCGATGTCGATTTAGCCTGATCTCGATCCTTCAATATTTGTGTTCATCGAGTTCGAACTTGCTTCGATATGGACTCACTCTCCAGGCAGACCCTCGAGCCCGTAAAATCGGGTGTGATCGATTTTAATCGTATACAATTTGAATGGACGCTTTTATGCAGTAGATTATTCTGGCAGCGTCCTTGTTTGTGATGTTGTTGGCCTTGAACCCACTAAAAAAAGTCATATCATAGCTCAGTTACCATTTGGTCCTCGAGACGAGATAGATCACTTATACATCGTAGAATCACTAGGATCATCATTTATAGTTGTGCGAAATGGTGTTCAAATAATCCAAGTCAAAGATGATTGTGACAGGATGAGGATTCCATTTACTTAAATCATCGGAGAAAATGAGGAAGAGCTTCGTGATGGGGAGGAGTTAAGATATGGAACAAAAAAAATTCGAGTTTTCAAGGTGTGGGTGCTAATGCTTCTCTTTCTGTCTAAGCTTCTCAATTTCCAGGAATCAAGCCCAATCATATTTAATTTACTGACGATTTTTTCGAATCATACCTCGGCTTTGTTGAAGGAGGAGGCTTGGATGTTCAACTTAGCAGATGGCAGCATCCAGATGCATTACGAAGATATTTCTTGTTTGTCCTCCAACTTGGATCACACCAATTCTGTGTTAGATTCAGACATATTTGTATATTTGCTCTATTTGTTATGTATTTTTACTATAAAAGTAGAATGCTTTTTTATTTGAATAATTACAACCTGTCATTTACCTTCAGAATCCATTGATGTATCTTTCTTGTTTTCAATATAGCTGCACAAAAGATAATTCCGTTAGTTGTGATACTTTCTTGCTTCCAATATGTTGTGTTGGAATGCAATCAGGATTGGCTTTATTCCAGATTTCTTAATGAAGAACTTCTGGTAGGTTAGAACCTATACTCAGCTGGTGTAGCGTGAAAGTTATGATTACTGAGTTATAACTTTAAACTAGCAATTACCGAAATATACTGGAGTTTCAGTATAATATACCGGTCCAGCATAATATGCTGGAAGTTCATACACAGGTTGATGGATTAGTATTATGTTTTGATGATCTAACAAACTTTTATGTAAAGAACCAGATAAACGACCTGATGCATAACCAGCACAACCAGTCAGCATGAACTCAAGAAATCTGAGTAGTGTACATTTGAACCCACAGGGAACAGTTTAGGGACCTGATCCCTTAACATTTTCACTGACGGAAGTATAGGTCAATTCTACAACTGGAAAGCTGTGACAGAAAAGTGACTGCCTGCAACTGTACACGCTACAGTGCAGTAACAGTGCAGCAGTCACTTTCCATTGGTTGAAGATTGTACCAACTAAGCAGGGACATCCTTTTTGGGATGTCCTATGGATATAATACCTTGTTTGAAGACAAACAAGATATTCACTTGAGCATTTACTAAACATTCTCTCAAGCATTGAAGTGTTGCTCTTACATTGAAGACTCAAGTGTGTCAAGAACAAGAAGACAACTCCACTAAGACGGACCAATTTCACTACGTGTTGTTAGGTGTCCTTATTTGAGTTGTAATCTTGTATTTTGCTTTCCATTGTATCGTATTTGCTTTCTTAGAAGCCTTGTTTTACGAATCTTAAAACCATAAACCATCAGTGTTTGTGTTGTGACTAGTATAGTCATAAGTTAAAGTCTTTGTAACTAGTGAGTAACAAAGTGGCTTGTAATAAGTGTATTACAAGTTAGTATGTCAAAGTCTTTGTAAGAGAGTCATTACAAAGTGGCTTGTAATAGTTGAGGTTACAAGTTAGTGAAGTTGAAATCCTACCAGTGTAGGTCGTGTTTTTTGTCCCCTTGAGTTGGGGATTTTTCCACGTTAAAGTCATGTGCCTCTTTTACTTACTGTCTCTATCGATAACTCTGAGGGAATTGGTAAAGGACCAGGTCTCTTTACAGTCTGTGGAGTCCTAGAAACTATCAATTGGTATCATAGCAGGTTATTTCTAAAAGGTTAACACCTAGAAAGGATCTCTAATGGCTTCTCCACCCAACTTTGAAGAAAGCAAATCAACATATCGACCTCCTAGATTCAATGGTCAATATTACGGGTGGTGGAAAACTCGTATGCATGACTTTATAATGGCTGAAGATTCCAAACTGTGGGATGTCATTTGTGACGGTCCACATGTTCCTATGAAGAAGGTTGGAGAAGATGGGTTATTGGTGCCTAAGACAAGGAAAGAATACAGTGAAGTTGATAGGAAGGTTGTGGAGAAGAACTTTTGTGCCAAGAAAATCTTGGTATGCAGTATAGGACCTGGTGAGTACAATAGAATCTCAGCCTGTCAATCAGCAAAGGAGATATGGGAAGCTTTGCAAACTGCTCACGAAGGAACAACTCAGGTCAAGCAGTCCAATATTGACATGCTCAAAACTGAGTACGAGATGTTCCGAATGAAGGATGATGAGTCTATACAAGACATGCATACTAGATTCACATCCATCATAAATGAGCTTCACTCTCTAGGTGAAATAATTCCCAGAAACAAGCTGGTATGGAAGATTCTGAGCGTCTTACCTGGTTCTTGGGAAAGTAAAGTGAATGCTATTACTGAATCAAAAGACCTACAAACTCTAACAATGGATGTGATTAGGAATCTGAAGACATACGAGTTGAAGAAGAAGAAAGACAGTGAGAAAAGAGAACCAAAAAGGGAAAAGAACCTGGTTCTATAAGCTGAAGACAATGACTCAAGTGAAGAAGATGGTGACATGGCCTATCTTACTAAGATATTTCAAAAGATGGATCGAAGGAATGGTGGTATACCAAGAAGAGGTAGTTCAAGAAAATCAAGGAGCTATGATCTTTGCCACAAGTGTGGAAAGCCTGAGCACTTCATCAAGGACTGTCCACTACTGAAGCAGGAGCCCTACAAGCACAACGATGACAAGACAGCCAAGAGGAACCAGGTTCCCGACAAACGATTCAGCCGGAAGAGTGTTGCTGATAATGTTGTGAAGCAAGCTCTTGCTGCCTGGGGAGATTGCTCTAGCGAATCAGAAGAGGAACTAGAAGCAGGTAACAGTTCTATGATGGCAGTAGAGAACGAGGCCAAGGAGTATGATTCATTGTTCGCGCTAATGGCTTAGTCCGATGATGATGAAGAGGGTGAAAATGATGAGGTAAATTTCAGGGATGTTCAGAGAAATCTGAAATCCTACTCCTCAAAAAAGTTAATGTCATTAGCAAATGTTCTTATTGAGGCTTACTACAGCCTAGTTGATGATAAAGATTCTTTGACCATAGAGCTAGGAGAAACTGAACAGTCTAGAGATAATCTAGTTGTTTGTGTGGTAGATTTAAAAGAAACCATAAGTGAGCTTGAAAAAGAAAAATAATCTCTAACATGTAGACTAAACAGTGTAGAAAATGATAGAGATGACTTGATGGTGGTAGTTGTGGACCTAAAAGAGACCATAAGTAATTTTGAGAAAGAAAAGGAAGCACTAGGTGAAAAGACAAATAGTGCAGAAGATGAGAGAGATGATCTAACTGTAGTGGTAGTAGACCTGAAGGAAACAGTGGAGAACCTGAGCACTAAGAAGAATACTTTAGCTGAGAAAATCAATGTTGTTAAACAAGAAAGAGATGATCTTTTGGTGGTAATCACAGACATAGAGGAAACAATTGAGGAACTCAAATTAGAACATAGGGAAGTGAGCATAGAGAAAGGGAAGGAGGTAGCTAGTGAGAAGTACATTAAGCTTGAAAAGGAACTAACTGATGTCAAAAAAAGCTTGTGCTGTGAACTTGAGAAAAACATGCAACTTCAAGTTGAAACGGTTAAACTAAAAATGGATATTGATAAATCACTGAAATGGACCTGGTCCACAGATGTTGTCACTGCCATTTACTTTAACAACAGTGGAAACAGGCAAGGTATCGGGTTCCAAAAGGAGAAAATTCCTTACAACCCTCACAGCAAGTATGTCTCTATCCCAGAAAACTGGCTCTGTACCCATTGTGGGAACAATGGGCACTTTAAAGAAAGATGCCCTGCCAAAGTTCAATCTGTTCAGAAAAATAAAGTTTTTGCTGACAAAGTGACTCCACCAGGGGGACCAGGTCCCTCGAAGAAAAACAAATTCTTGCCTGCTTGGACTAGAAGAGCTCTTATTCATCCTTTTCCTAACTACAAGGGACCCAAACTTGTTTGGGTTCCCAAATCTAACCCTTAACTTTTATGTGCAGGGACCAGTGTGAGGAACAGGACTACAATGGATCATGGACAATGGATGCTCAAAGCACATTACTAGGAACACCATGGATTTTCTCTCACTGAAAGCCCTGCAAGGAGGAGATATATCATTTGGCAATGGAAAAAGGGGGTACATTCTCGGTGTTGGAAGGGTTGGAAGATCTCTTAAACACTCAATTGAGAACGTGTACTATGTAGATGGTTTGAAGTATAGTCTCTTGAGTGTTTCACAAATCTGTGATAAAGGAAACAAAGTTGAATTCTTATCCAAAGTATGTACAGTTACTAGCCTAGTAACTAGTGAAGTAGTGTTGATAGCCAAGCGGCACAAGAACATCTATATTGCGGACTTTGAATCGTTAGAATCTGGTGAGGTAAACTACTTAAGGCAGTTGATGATGATGCAGAATTGTGGCATAGAATACTGGGTCATGCAAGCTTCTCTCTGTTGAATAAACTAATATAGAAGGACCTGGTTCGCGGTCTGCCTAACTCAAAATTCAAGGAACAGAGAGTATGTGATGCACGTGCCAGAGGAAAACAAGTGAAATCATCCTTCAAGCCAAAGAAGGATGTTAGCACATCAAAACCTCTTGAACTTCTTCACATGAATATGTGTGGTCCAATGAGGATTCCAAGCAGGGGTGGAAAGAAGTACATTTTTGTGATTGTGGATCACTTGGACATTGTTTCTTAGAGAAAAAGATGAAACCTTTGAAGTATTGTGTCACTTGTCAAGAAAATCCAAGTGAAGATGGAGTTGAAAGTAGCTTGCATCAGATCCGACCATGGGACAGAATTTGATAATGTAAAATT
The DNA here is from genome assembly GCA_005239525.1 of Nicotiana knightiana. Taxonomy (NCBI): domain Eukaryota; kingdom Viridiplantae; phylum Streptophyta; class Magnoliopsida; order Solanales; family Solanaceae; genus Nicotiana; species Nicotiana knightiana. Next base: position 17,962 of record MDKJ01316430.1, read on the forward strand.
TGATGGGCTTTGCAATGAAAATGGAATCAGTCACAATTTCTCAGCTCCAAGGACTCCTCAGCAAAATGGTGTGGTCGAAAGGAAAAACAGAACTCTTGAAGACATGGCACAAACAATGCTTATTGACCGTGGGATTGCAAAAAATTTCTGGGCTGAGGCAATCAACACTGCGTGCTATTTGGTGAACAGGTGCATGATCAGGTCCCTCCTAAACAAAACCCCCTATGAGCTGCTCAATAGAAGAAATCCAAAGATAACTCAGCTGAGAGCCTTTGGATGCAAATGTTATGTCCTGAACAATGGGAAGGATCAACATGGAAAATTTGATGCAAAAAGTGATGAAGGAATCTTTTTGGGATACTCCTCTCAAAGAAAAGCCTACAAAGTGTACAACAAGAGAACCCAATGTGTAGAAGAGAGTGTTCACGTGCTATTCAATGAGACACCTTCCCGAAACAAGGAAGTAAATAGTGATGATCAAGACAATGAACCACTTTTTGTTCCTGGAGAAATATCGGATGTCTTAAATGGAAAAGCTAACATGATGAGTCAGATGAGGGAAATAAGTGAAGGCGGTGCAACCACTTCCTCAAATACACATGAGGAACCCGGTACCCCAATTACTACTACTGAAGCTGAAGAAAGAGTTGGAGATGATGTGCAAGCACTCCACAGGTTGCGGAACAAGGAATGCAGGGAAATCCTTCTGATGTACCAAGTTCCTCCACTAAGCAAATCCAAGTCCCAAATTGGAAACACAAAATCTCTCACCCCCTTGATAACATAATCACTCCCCTTGATTCAGGAGTTCAAACTAGATCCAAAACCAGAAACTCCCTAACCTTTTCAGCCTTCCTATCCCATGAACCAAAAAATATCAAGGAAGATCTGAAGGATGCAGACTGGATCGTTGCTATGCAAGAGGAGCTGCACCAGTTTGAGAGAAACAAGGTTTGGCACCTGGTACCTCGACCCTCAGATAGAACCATCATAGTAAACAGGTGGGTGTTCAGGAATAAGCTGGATGAAAATGGAAACACCACAAGGACAAACAAAGGCTTGTTGTTCAAGGATACAATCAGGAATAAGGGATTGATTATGATGAGACATTTGCTCTTGTTACTCGTATGGAAGCCATCCTGATTCTTATTGCTTTTGCATCTCATATGGAATTTACTTTGTTCCAAATGGATGTGAAGAGTGCCTTTTTGAATGGTTTTCTCAAGGAAGAAGTGTATGTTAAGCAACCTCCGGATTTCGAAAATCATGTACACCCTGAGTATGTTTTCAAATTAGATAACGCTCTGTATGGCTTGAAGCAAGCTCCTAGAGCTTGGTATGAGAGACTATCAAAGTTTCTGTTGGACAATGGGTTCACTCGAGGAAAGATTGACAACACACTGTTCCTGAAGAAACGGGGAAGGAACATGCTCATTGTTCAGGTGTATGTGGATGACATCATATTTGGGGCTACAACAGACTCACTATGTAAGGAATTTTCCAAACTCATGGGCAGTGAGTTCGAGATGAGTATGATGGGGGAACTGAACTTCTTTCTGGGTCTTCAACTGAAGCAGTCCACAAAGGGAACTGGTATTAGTCAGCAGAAATACATCAAGGAGCTGCCGAAAAGATTCGACATGGAGGAATCAAAAGTGATCGACACCCCTATTGCAGTTGCAACCAAGCTTGACATGGATGACTCTGGATCTCCAGTAAACCAAACAATGTACAGGGGAATCATTGGCTCTCTACTCTATCTCACTACAAGAAGGCCAGATATTATGTTTAGTGTGGGGTTATGTGCTAGGTTTCAATCAAATCCTAAGGAGTCTCACCTAAAGGCTGCCAAAAGAATCCTACGCTATCTCAAGGGAACACAGGACCTGGTTTTGTACTATCCCTCAGGTGACAATTTCAATCTTGTTGGTCATGCTGACGTTAATTATGCAGGTTATCTAGTGGACAGAAAAAGCACTTCAGGAATGGCTCATTTCCTTGGGTCTTGCCTAATCTCATTGGGGACAAGGAAGAAAAACTCGGTGGCTCTCTCCACAGCTGAAGCAGAATATGTTGCGGTCGCATCTTGCTGTGCTCAACTGCTGTGGATCAAACAACAATTGGAGGATTTTGGGGTATACATTGACAGTGTGCCACTCCTATGTGATAACACCAGCGCCCTTAACATGCCAAATAACCCGGTTCAACACAAGAGAACTAAGCATATTGATGTGATACATCATTTCCTCAAAGACAGTGTTGAAAAGGGGCACATCTTCATGAAGTTTTGCTGCACTGAAGATCAGATTGCCGACATCCTTACCAAGGCACTGAGTAGGTAACACTTTGAGAAAAACAGAATGGCACTGGGGTTGCTGAGATCTAACTGAGGATTTGGGTCCCTAAGCATTGGCTATGAGAGTCACTCTCAGGTACATTGAGCTAAAGTGTTTTCTGACTAAGCCTAACTCACATTAATACCTTTGCAGGTATACGCGCATGGTGATTACATATTTTAAAGGTACGACTCTTGTAGAACAAAAGGAAGCTGAAAAACTTTTTCAAGAAACAGGTACAGGACCTGGTTCATGTACCACAGGTTAGTAGTTATGTGTTTTCTATGCCTCTCTCAAAAAGTAACAAATTAATTACTACTGCCACATCATCCAACTTTTCCGTGTCTGCGTCTATCACGTCCATCTCTCAAATCCTTTAACTCCTTCTGCACGTTTTATCTTCCCAAAACACCTGCCGTCATTCTCTTTTGAACACGTTCCTCTTCCCCTTCATTATTGCACCTTCTCTTTATATATCTCTTCTCTCTCTAACCGCTCAGCACCATCTTCTCATATCCTCTCTCTGAAAATCATACTCCCTTCTACACTGTAAGTTTTTATCTCCCAAAAATGGCAAACGAGAACTCACTCTCTCTCTCTCTCTCTCCAACCCCGTTCTAGCGGAGGTTCAGTCCTCTTCTCTCCCAGACGTCATCGTCCCCACACCTGATTCCTCTTTACCACCCACTGATGCTTCTCTTTCTTCAAAACCTATTGATTTTCCCTCGTCTGAACAACCAAAAGAAGCCCTAGAAAATGTCCTTCCTCAGGCCTCTGAAGCCTATGAGGATGACCCTTACCAGTATCTCAACTCCTCTCTCCTTGACTCTACGGATCCCATGGAGTCTCCTGAAAAAGAAGCGGCTGAGAACATTACAGCCATTGCTTCTGAGAGTCTTCTCTCTGAAGGAGCTTCTTCCATTTCTGAGCCTCAGGGGGGAGAACCTCCATTCCTAGGAGATTAGGGGACGATGGTCTTGTTTGAAACTCCTATTCATGAGTCTGTCAAAGAGAAGTCTAGTGAGGAACCTGTTTCTACTCCCACATAAACCAATCAGGAACCTATCTTCTATCTCCAGAGTAGATTCCTCCCTTATCCAAGCCTACTAATGAGGATGATGAGGATGGGATGGTCTTGATTTCTTGCTTTAAGCTTTGCAAGAAAGTAATTACTCCTGAATCATCTGCCAAGCGACCATCCACAAGGTTGCAAAAGAGGTAGGCCTTTGACTTTGCTCTGGAAAAGAGCAAGAAAAGCAGTAAAAAGAAGAAGAAGAAGAAGAAGAAGAAGAAGAAGAAGAGACTGATGAAAGGGAAGGTGGTGGTAGATGAAGCTATTCATGTGGTTGAGGTAGAAGAGGATGCAGAAGAGGAACCAAGTTCCTTGGTAACAAGAAAATCTCACTCTAAAAAGTCTGTGGCTGGAGTTGTGGATGAAGGGCAAAGGAAACAACGTGTGTCGCTTGTGAAAAGTAGTGGAAAGCTCAAGGGAGCTGAAGTTGGTGAAGCTAGTGTCAAAGAGTCCGTGGCTGTAGAATGTTCAAAGGGAAAGCCTGTGAAAAAGTCAGGAAAAAGAAAAAGGGAAATGGAAACTGTTGGGGGACCAGGTTCAATGAAAACAATACCAAGTGACAGTGGCAAGTGGCAAGAGAATGTGAGGAGTCAGAGGGTGCTATGGGGTCGGATGTTTGACCCAATTTGTGAGATGGCTGGAATGAGACAAATTGTAGCCATGGTTGAGTTTCAGAAGTGGGACCATCTCTTCAATGTGAGTCTGCCCAAAGTGTATGAGGATGCGGTGAAAGAATTTTATGCATCCCTATTCACAACTGATGGGGATCATATTTGTGCTCTGGTGAAAAGAGTTGACATTGTTTTTGATGACGCTGCTCTGGGAACAGTTCTTCAAGTTCCATCTAAGGGAATGTCTTCTGTGAAAACTGATGCTATTGCTTGTGAGGGAGACTTTTGGCGAGCCATTGTTAAGGCGGGCACAATTCAGCAGGGGGAACGGGTCCACAAGAAAGATATGCTCCCTGTTTACCAGCTTCTGGTAGAACTGGTAAATGAGGTACTTCTCCCCCGTGCTGAAAGGAGATCGATTGCCTCCAAGGCTGATTTGACATTAATGGAGGCCCTTGATTCATTCACCCCTATAAACTTGTCTGCTCTTATGATTGAACACATGAGGAAAGTGGTGAATGTCAAGGATGGTAATCATGGGCTCCTGTATCAGGTATTTGAGTTCTATAAAGTGCCTGTTGAAAACCACCGAGTAGGGACCCGCAAGCAGACCTTCTCCAAGACGACCTTAGAGGAATGTGAATGTTTTCAGAAACCTGGGGGCAGCACTTCTACAATATCCTAATTGATCAATGCGTTGAATGATGCAAATGAGGTGATCAGGAAGTTGAAGGCTCAGATTGCTATTTTGGAGACTTAGTTGAGTCAAGCCTCTGGGGGACCTGCTGCTGTTAATCCTTCAAATGAGGATGTTGCCCGCTTGACCAAAGAGAACGTTGAGCTTAGGAAGCAGGTTGAGAACCTGCAGGAGAAACTTCTGGAGGAACAAATGTCTGCAAATGTCTGAAAATGCCCGCATGGATTTGGTTCTCAAGACTCTAGTTGCCTCCTCCTCCAAGCCTTCCTCTTCTAGCGCCTCCTAGGATTCCGACAATGTCAAGTCTTTGTCTGTTTTTGATGATGTTTGTGGTTGGTAGTACTTATTTTGTTATTTTTGTGTTTTGTAATTGGACCCCACCTAGCTGCTCCCGTTTTAAAAAGTCCAAATTAAGATTTTGCTATCCCAATCAAAGACTTCTCTGTATTTAACAACTCTTTTGGTATGAATGAATCAGCTTTTTAATGTTCTGCATAATGCCTACTTACCTTTTCCTTCTGTTTTCTATCATGTTGTGTGCACACATGGGGCATGAGTTAGCTTTGTTAGCCTTCTTTATGCTTTCTGTCTGATTGTGCCTTTCTATGATGCCAAAAGAGGGAAGATAAATAAGAATAATTGATGGCAGGTCTTAAGGGGGAAGCACACAGACAGGGAGAACAATATGGGGTCCTGGTCTTGTATCTGGTTAAGTTAGACTATATAACTGTTCATCAATTATAAAAGTTTGTCATCATAAAAAAGGGGGAAATTGATGGGTTAGTATTCTGTTTTGATGATCTAACAAACTTTTATGTAAAGAACCACTTAAAGGACCTGATACGTAACCAGCACAACCAGTCAGCATGAACTCAAGAAATCTGGGCAGTGTACATTTAAACTCACAGGGAACAGCTTAGGGACCTGATCCCTTAACATTTTCACTTACGGAAGTACAGGTCAACTCTACAGGTGGAAAGTTGTGACAGAAAAGTGAATGCCTGCAACTGTACACGTTACAGTATAGTAACAGTGCAGCAGTCACTTCCCATTGGTTGAAGATTGTACCAACTAAGCATGGGCATCCTTCTTGGGATGTCCTAGGAATATAATATCTTGTTTGAAGACAAACAAGATATTCACTTGAGCATTTACTAAACATTCTCTCAAGCATTGAAGTGTTGCTCTTGCATTGAAGACTCAAGTGTGTCAAGAACAAGAAGACAACTCCACTAAGACGGACCAGTTTCACTACGTGTTGTTAGGTGTCCTTAGTTGAGTTGTAATCTTGTATTTTGCTTTCCATTGTATCCTATTTGCTTTCTTAGAAGCCTTGTTTTAGGAATCTTAAAACCATAAACCATCAATGTTTGTGTTGTGACTAGTGTAGTCATAATTAAAGTCTTTGTAACTAGTGAGTAACAAAGTGGCTTGTAATAGTTGAGGTTACAAGTTAGTGAAGTTGAAATCCTACCAGTGTAGGTCATGGTTTTTGTCCCCTTGAGTTGGAATTTTTCCACGTAAAAATTCTGTGCTTCTTTTACTTACTTTCTATCGATAACTCTGAGGGAGCTGGTAAAGGACCATGTCTCTTTACAGTCTATGGAGTCCTAGAAACTATCACAGGTGCTCCAATCTCCAGTATATTATGTTGGAACTTTCCGCGTGTTAGAGTTCCAGCATAATATGCTGGAAGTTCATACACAGGTGCACCGATCTCCAGTATATTATGCTGGAACTTTCCGTGTTGCAGCAAAATAGTGGCTATTTTTCAATGACTTTGCAAACGCTGGCTATTTTTGAATGACCAATCCAAAAACTGGCTAGCCGGTGCTATTTTTACGATAATGGAGTGATAGCGCGAGGCCCGGCTTAGTGTATTTGCCCGTCTATCGGCCGGTTTACTATCTTTACCCGTAGCTTTAAAGACGTATAAATACTCGAATGATGTGGATGACAGACAAGTTAATCTCCAAAATTAGCCAATGAATATTGATGGGTCATGTGGAACTTAGTTCAAGGGGGAGATTGTTAGGTACATGTGAAAAAAATTTCACATAAAAATTAGAAATAAAATCAAATTATTTATAAAGTGTTGAATACTCTTAATTTGGTGAGGCCTTTTCCAAGGGTGGCTCAAAAAGATTAGGTGCCTAAAGTCAAACTTATTAAGAGGCCTCAAACTTTTAAAAAAAAGTTCATATTGATTAATATAATCCATGCTTTATAATTGACATATTTTAATTCTGATAAATAATACATAAAGCAATACACTATTATGAGGTAAAAATATAAAAATAACAAAATTTAGAATTTAAAGAAAAAGATACCGTGTAAAATTAGAACGACAGACTCCGATTCTAGAAGTTGATAACTTGATATCAAAATAAAATTTTATTATTTCAATTTGTTTGCTGCAACACTTGGGAACTTAAGAAAGAATGAAAGAAAATAGTTGTTTTAGTTTATTCAATGTCTTTCATCCCCTGTTTTAGAGAAAAGAAACAACTTAGTAAGAAAAAGAAAACAGAATATACATTATTCCTTTTATCATGAGAAAGAAAAAAAAGAAAAATATTATTATTAGAATGTAAATTAACCATCAGTTACTATCAATGACATTGGCGGAAGAATTGTCTTGTTTATTTATTTATAAAAAGATCCTACACTGATTTACCATATCCTAGAATAACCTTTCATTATTAATTAGAACAAAGGGACGTTAAAATTTGGGGGTCTGAAGCTATTGCTTCATTGGTTTGGCCCTTGAGTTGGCACTAGGCATTTTGGGGAAAATCATATGAACTTGGTCCAAAATAAATAATATCACCATGAAATGGTATCTTTGGGTCAGTTTAGTCCAACGCACTGGTTTCTTCTATTTCTCTAAGTTAGCAAAGGACCAAAATCTGTTGTTGATTTACGCTGTTAGTCTTGATAAAGAAATGGTACCGATATTAAATCTAATTCAACCATAAAAACTAGCTTAAGAAGTGAAAATTGTCTTGGGTGAAGGAGGAGAAGCTGAGCAAACCAACGCGATTAGTTCAAACTATTAGTAGTATAATTTTGTCTCTTCTCCTGTCATTAGTCTTACTAAAAAGATATGAACAGATCATTTTGTGCATCCCTAGGTGACCTCATAAATAAAAGTTTCATGCTTCCTTAATTAGTTAATTAATGTTTGGTATACACATAGTTTTCTCAGTGTTTAAAAGGCATAACTATACAAATATATGAATATTAGTTGTAATGGTGTATTTCGTGGTGGAGATAGAATTTTCGCTAAGGATATAAAAAGAAATTTAAAAGATTAGAAAAGACGATGGCCAATGGGAACCAGCAACCTAACAAATCCCCTTGACCATTGAGCTATGCTATTTGGTTGTGTTAAGGGGGTGTTGGGAAAAATAAAAATCTCACTTTGGAATAATATCCACGGTAAATACCAATAACACAAGAGAGTAACAACAATACCAACTCTTTTAATAGGGTAAAATACAATACCCGAGTGGAGCAATATTACCACTATAATATTACAACTTAGTAGTGTCAAGTAACTACTCAACTTCGAAAGAAATAACACTCTTTATTTTAAATACCTCACTATAATATTACCCGCACTCACTATTTTTCTCACAGACTACAACATGTGGATTATTCTCTATAACTTCTATTGCTTCTCTCTTATTTTACTGTGCTTTCAATAAGGAACGAATAGCTCCTTTTATAGACAAAATTGCCACCAACCCAACCAATCAGATTGGTTCAACAATTTTCAAAGTTCAGCGCCCATATGCAATATAACCAACCAAATTTGACTTTTCATATGAAAAGTAGCCAACTTATCTTCTTCTTGTTTATTTTTTATTGATCCCACAATTAATTTTAATTTTTCTTGTTCATTTCAAGTCTTGATCTCAATCTTTGAAAATATTCAAGTTTGAGAGGTTTTGTAAAGTGTTTCCAACTTGATCATGAGACATCACATATTTGAGTTTAACTTCCTTCTTGGAAATATATTCTCTGATAAAGTGATACCATGTGTCTATATGCTTTCTTTGATCACGATACACCGGATTCTTCGCAAGTGCAGGTGCGGATTTGTTATCAATACAAATCTTCATAGCTTCAATTTGTGGCAAATTGAGCTCCTTCAATAATCTTCTCAACCAGATAGCATGACACGTACAAGATATTGCTGCAATATATTCAGCTTCACAAGTCCAGAGAGTAACAATGGACTGTTTCTTTGAACTCCAAGAAATAACAGAATCACCCAAAAAAAACACAAAGCCAATTGTGCTTTTTCTATCATCAATATCTCCCGCATAATCACTATCACAAAATCCCATAAGGTTGAAATCACTAGAAGAAGAATAAAATAGTCCAAAGTCAATCGTACCTTTTAAGTAACGAAGAATTATTCTAGTGACCTTCAAGTGAGTGGAGGTAGGAGCTTCCATGAAGCGGCTTACTACACCAACTACGAAGAGTGTATATGGCCTGGTACAAGTCAAGTACCTCAAACTTCCCACAATACTTTTGAAAATTGTGGGATCCACATCTTCTCATTCATCAAACTTGGATAATTTTGTCCCACTCTCCATCGGTGTGTTCACGGGGTTACAACCGATCATGTTGAACTTATTCAATATCTCTTTTGTATAGCTTTCTTGAGAGATGAAAATTCGATCCTCCATCTGCTTCACTTCTAGGCTCAAGTAGTATGACATGAGCCCTGCTTCTATAACGACCCGACCGGTCGTTTTGAGCTCTAGCGCGTTGTTCGATGGTTTGAGGCCTTGCACAGCTTCACTTCAGGTAGTATGACTTGCACACGTGGTCGGAACTGAATTTCGGGAAATTAGGAGTTGATTTGGAAAGAAAATTCTAATTTCGGAAGCCTTAAGTTGGAGGAATTGACTAAGGTGTTATTTTGGAGTAAACGACCTCGAAATCGGGATTGGAAAGATCCAATAGGTTCGTATGGTTTCTGGTGTTGGGAACGCGTCCGGATGTGGATTTGGAGGTCCGTAGGTCATTTCGGGGTCATTTGGCAAAAGTTAGAAATTTGACGGTTTTTGAGAAGATTGACTGGGAGTGGACCTTTTAATATCAGGGTCGGATTTTGATTCCGGAAGTTGGAGTAGCTTTGTAATGTCAAATGTGACTTGTGTGCAAAATTTGAGGTCAATCAGACGTGATTTGATAGGTTTCGGAATCGAATGTAGAAGTTGGTAGTTCAAAAGATCATTAAGCTTGAATTGGGATGAGATTCATGATTTTATCATTGTTTGATGTGATTTGAAGGCTCGACTAAGTTCGTAATGTGTTTAAGGATGCGCTGGTAATTAGTTAAGGTCTAGGGGGCCTCGGGTGGATTTTGGAAGGTTAACAGATCGATTTTAGACTTAAGAAAAATGTTGAAGTTTCAGCTTCTAGTGTGACCGCACCTGCGCTTGGCCATCCGCAGGTGCGAGTTCGCAGGTGAGGGAAAAAGCCCGCAAAAGCGGAAGGGTCAAGGTGCCAAGGACATCAGAAGCAGAAAAAGTTGAGCACCCGCGATAGCGCAAGTGCGAAGGCAGTGGCCTCAGAAGCGGCAAGGGCTGCAGATGCGAAAAAAAGCGCCGCAAAAGCGGCCAAGAAATCCGTGGGTTCGGGATTCACTAGGCAAAATCCTTAAAAGAATGGGGCTCAGCCATTTTTGTTATTTCTCTTAATTCTTGGGCAATTTTGGAGCTTTTTGAGTAGAGTATTCACCTAGCAACTTAGAGGTAAGTTAATCACACCCATTGCAAGTAAAATACTTGGTTTATATAAGGATTTAAACATGTTAATTAGTAGAAATTATGGTATTTTTGGTAGAAAACCTAGAATTTTATATTTTTTCATTTTGACCACGAATTTGGGCATGGAATTGAGAATAAATCATATATTTGAGTTCACGATGTTATGGGTAATGTTTATCTTTGAAAAATTCCGGAATCCTAGCTCGTGGCCCAAGGGTGAATTTTAGGAATTCTTCAATTTGAGTTAGAAAATCTCTTTAATAGTTAGGATGTGAACTCTTGAGCATGTATTGGCTATTCTGTATAACATTTGACTAGCTTCGGGTCGTTTGGCATCGAGTTGAGGATTTAAAGCAAAAGTTTGTACTGAAAAGTAAGCTTTGAGACGAGGTAAGTCTCTTGTCTAACTATGTGAGGAGAAACTACCCCTAGGTGATATAATTAATATTTGCAATTTGTTACAGGGACTACGTACGCACGAGGTGACGAGAGTCCGTACGTAGTTATATTCATGTTATTGTCTGGGTAGACTTAGGTTCACATCATGTTGTACATGTACTATAGGAATTATCCATGCTCGTTTCATTATTTTATTTCACATTATGACTTGAGACTAGACATGCGTAGAGTGATAGACTTGCTATTGTAGAGATTTCGTGAGTTTCATGATTTTCCACGGAATAATGGTGTTCCTCTTACGAATTTCTTATGCGTTATGCATTTTCATCGAATGATTTTCCTTAAAAATTATAACTCACACGTTTATTCATGAGTGGAGGTTGAGGACCCGTTAATCTTCTTATTCTAATGGGATCGGCCCGGTCGCCTCGGCAGGATTTATGTACCACACTCTCATGGGAGCGGTCCGTTCGCCTCGGTAGTTTAATAGATGCATATATGGTTCGCACCGTTCGACCATCGGTAGTGCACAGTTTAATATTCATGTTGGATCGGGTCGTACGCCTCGACATTTCTATAAAAATATCCTCATGGAATCGTGCGTAATATTTGGCAAGAAGCCAGGGTATCTATGAGATTTTCTCTGATTCGAATTATAACAACCTATTTGGTGAGGTCCATTATACATATTTATATGTGCTCTGGTTGAGGAGGTATTTGCTAATTGAGAGCTTAAGTTTATTGTAGCTAGGAGAATTGTACCACATATTTACACTGGTTTATTTTATTTATTTACTCTGTCTCATATTTGTGCGTCTCCTTACTGTACCTGATATTATTAGCCCACTAGTGAGTGTCATGTCGACCCCTCGTCACTACTCCTCCGAGGTTAGGCTAGATACTTACTGGGCACACGTGGATTTACGTACTCATACTACACTTGTTGCACATTTTGTGCAGGTAAATATATGTCTGGTGATCTTTTGGGCACAGAGGCGCGGATATTGCGTGGACTTACTGTGAGCTGCATTTCATGTTACGATCTGCAGCCTGCAGAGTCTCCATCAGAGTTATTTGTATTGTCCTGTCTCATTTGTATCTCAGACAGAAGTTGTATTTTATTTTATTTCCTAATTAATGCTCATGCACTTGTGACACTAGGTTTTGGGGGTGCTTATGGGTTGTCCTTTATTGTAGTTGTGAAAACATTATCAGTAATCGTGGAAATTCTATTTCTTACTATCTAATTGATGAAAATTATGATTTCAAAAATACTAAAATGAGTAATTAAGTTAAACATTCATTGTTGGCTTGCCTGACGGCGATGTTAGGCGCCATCACGACCTCTAGTGGATTGTGGGTCGTGAAAGCTTGGTATGAAAGCGTTAGGTTCCTTTAGGTCTCATGAGTCATGAGAAAGTCTAGTAGATTCTTGCGGATTGGTACGAAGACGTCTGTACTTATCTTCGAGAGGCTACAAGACTGTTAGGAGAACTTCCCTTTCTTGATTCCTCATCGTGCGATTTGATTCATTTGAGTCTTATGCCTTTATATTCTTCCTACTCATTCTTATACGATGTTCAGCGCTCGTGTCAATTGGGCATTGAGGAGTTGTAGTGGTACTACATAATTGGGCATGATGTTTCTCCCTACGCATTCGAGCAAGTCATTATCATCTTCTGGCGGAAGGATGTTTTGTGATTTCGACTCAGTAGTTGTGTTTTCACTGGTTTCAAGGCTGCACGCAGATTGCTATGATGTTCAGACGTTGTTATCGCACCGTGAATGGTGGGGTTCTTGTTTATGTGTCGAGGCAGTGAATGACTTGGAAGGAGGTTTTTCTCAGTGCATGATTTAGAGGTTCAGTATTTTTTTCCCAACGGAGGAAAGGCAATCGGACTATGAATGTTCAGGTTTGGGATAATGGAGTAATGAGACTTAGTATATTTGACCGTGGTGGAATTCCCAATTATGATGTGGTGTCATCGTCCTTGTTGAACACGTTAAGGTTTTCCGGTGTTATGTTCTTCATCAATTTGCCTTTGGGGAAAGGTAGTGTGAAATGATGCTGGAGAAGCGGTTGTCAGAGATAGTAGACTGTAGCGATTTCAAAATCAAATGGGTATTTCTAATGTTGATGGATCGAGAAGGATGATCTTCTAGGAGGCTTGGAGTTGGTTGCAATTTATTAGCTCAAGTGTTACAGAGATGGATTCAGATTTGAGGCAACAATTGGGCAGCGAAGGACGAGGAAGGACATGTGGGAGGTGTTTTGCGGTGGTTAAATTTGTCAAGTATGAAAAATAGAATTCGAGGAGTTGCTTAAAAGAGAGGGTTTAACCAAAGTGGGAGGGTGGCAGAGTAACATATGGGTTCTGTGGTAGGATGGCCACACGCCTTGAGGAAAGTTTGGATCCATTTGGGAATTCATGGTGGATAGTGACTAGGTCCACGGATTTTATTTGGATGCGACATGACTTCGAGTTTGGAATGCATTGTTGGACATTTAGCTGATGTCAATGGGGAAGAAGGAATCTCGGTGGGTCCCAGGGTTATGTAATTTTAGCTTCAAGCTAAGTGGGAGAGCCCCACCGTCTATGATTGGATTGCGTGGTTGTCTACTTGCGCGGTTTCTGGTTATCAGTGTATTGGTGGGTTATTACGACTAAGGAAAGAAAACATCAGTGGTAATTTGAGCAAAGGATTTGAGGAATGTATGCTATATTTGGCCTTATCGATTCATGTTCAGTTTTTGGGAAGACTGAGAGTCTATGCTTTATACATATGTGATGTACAAGAAAAGGAATTCAGCCGGTTACTTCTTTGAGAGGGTGTTCATGTGCTAGCAGAGCCTTGGAGTTTGATTATATTCGAGAACAAGTCAGAGTGGGTGACTCTCAACATTGTTCCTAGTAGGTTAAAAAAAATTTAAGTACGGTGCCTAAGGATTTCGAGTTCGTGGTATGGTTAAGTATCGAGATTTTGCATTTGATTTTGAAAGGGGATTGGAGTGTTATATGTTATCATCCGCATGCCGTGTAGCATTGGAGGAATGGGAGAAAATAACTTCGGATTCGTAGAGGAATTATCATAATGGGTGTACCAGTTGAAGATGTGAATGTGCGCACAAGGAGGGTATGAGTTAGTTCGTGGGTTTCGAGGCAACAAGGTCTCGTGAAATAGGGTCACTCAGGATGAGTGCAGATTCGGGTTCGTTATATTTTGAATGGAGCTATTATTATTTCTATTCAAGTGTAGAGTAAATTAGAAAAAGTTGGTTTGGTTAGCAATGGTGGAATCGACATGATGGTGGCTATGATCAGTTCCTTCAGCGTGTTAAGTTATGTAGGTGATTCGTGGCGGTAAGTACGAGGCTTGAAAACCTTCGTAACTTGATTTATTTGTAGGTATCCGATTATAATGGTCGGTTATGTGTAGATGGATCCCGCAAGAGTTATGGTATTTAGACCACTACATGAGGATTGTATTTTCTGCGGTTTTGGGAATTCAGTCGCATGTTGCGATGGTTCTCCTGAAATGAGTTAAGTGAAAGGTTTCTATATTATGGAGTGTTTATTCTATTAGTGTTTCAGGAGTTATGATGGAATTCTTTTAGTCTCGCGTATTGGCTTAATTAGTTGTAGTGGGTAGCATGGGAATTGGAAGTTGAGGATCAAGGTTATGGTTCGGTGTTGACGAGAATGTCACAAGCTCAGATGAGCAGAAAAGGGATTAAGATGGTTAGAGTAGCCGGTATGGTCTTAAGCGTCACCTGAGATCGGTGTCTTGTGTAAGAGTCTTGGTGTACCAATTTGCGGATTCCCAATTTTCCTTACAACATTAGTATGACCAGTGGTATGGATGTGCAGACTTGCTACCTGGTGCGGAAGGTCGTGGGAGCGTATCCCACGGGAAGATGGTATAAGTGTGACATATAGTCACTTGATTCATTGAAGGTTGAAACCAAGTATGGAGATTATGGTACTATCGCTAATGTGAGATTTTAGGCCGGAAGGCGCTCTATTTATTTGGTTGCAAACTGTGGATATTTGTTCTGGATTGACGGTTGTTCTTGTGTGTCATGGGAAAAAGGGTTAGTGTGGATCCTTGAAAGGTTATTAGCCTAGTGTGGTACGATCAGAATCGGCTTGAGGTCCGTGGATGGATCTAGATGTGAATGTGCGCTCTATATCAGGTTGGATGTGTTCATTTCAGCATAGCGTTTCTTACAGAGGAGTCTTCAAGCCTTAGATGTTATTTCTGTCGTCAATTATTCCGTGTAATCTCTATTGTGCCATGTGGGTTGTGAGACGGTATGATTATTCGCACGCGTATCGAGATCCCATGTAGTTTGTGGTGTTGTGAAAGCAAGATGGATCTCGAGATGCAGATCATTTATTTCACCTTAGTCGTGCATGCTCGTGGTCGACATTCGGGTATTTCGTAGGTATGAGAATTCTGGCTCGGTAGGTATTTCCTTATAGATTATTATGTTAGGATCGGGTGGCACGCCGCCACGGGTATGTTGTTTGGATTGGGTGGCACGCCTCCATGCGTATCATGGTTGGATTGGGTTGCATGTCGCAACAGTGTGATGTTGAGTACAACTCCATATATCTATTCTTGTGTGTTTTATTTCTCATTTTCTGAGGAAGGTTCATAACATCTTTTCGGTTGTTTAATTAGTTACGTGGGTTGAGTAGTTCTTTCCAGTTCAATTTTCCTTATGTATCACAATCGATTTTGTATCTTGTTGGCATATTGTGGCATCATATGAGACTTTTGGCAGTGTCTGAGGTGGCTTATTGCCTGAGAAACTTCTACTGGGTGAGACGAGGTTATTGGACCTATGATCAGTGCGATCGAATTTATATAAGGTATATTAAGGAGAAAATATCGGTGTCCAGTTTAGAATGAAGTAATGCTTCTTGTCAGGAGAAGAGAATCCATGATTTGTGATTCGGTAGATGGTTATGAGTTTCTACACATATCTTCCACTATGGAAATATTACAAGGATCGGAACAATACTTATATGCGTCATGGGGTGTGTTATGGGCATCTGATTCGTGGAATTTTGGATATTGTTGTCAGAGGATGTTGTTATGGTCATGTGAATTATGCAGTGCATGGTGTAAATTCAGCAAGGGTTTACGATCATGTTTGGTGCAGTGTGTAATGATAGATACAGTGTTCATATGTTAGGAACAGACCTGGTAGAGAATTTCAGATGTTGGAATTACGCTCTAAGGCTAACTAGACTGAATAAAAGGGAGAATCTTCAGATCTTCTTGAGCTAATGTGCTCAACTAGGTTGTGTTAGCATGGGTAGGTGCACAAAGTGTTGGCTAGTGATTTCGGGAAACTTCAGAGAAGTTCTTAGCACGTTCGAGGATGAGCGTATATTTAAGTGGGAGAGAATGTAACGACCTGACCGTTCGTTTTGAGCTCTAGCATGTCGTTCGGCAGTTTGAGACCTTGCGCAGATTCACTTCAGGTAGTATGACTTGCACGTATGGTCGGAACTAAATTTTGAGAAATTCGGAGTTGATTTGGAAAGAAAATTCTAATTTCAGAAGCCTTAAGTTGGAGGAATTGACTAAGGTGTGATTTTAAAGTAAACGACCTCGGAATCGAGATTGGAAGACTCCAACAGGTTCATATGGTGATTATGGGGTTGGGAGGGCATCCGGATGTGGATTTGGAGGTCCGTAGGTCATTTCGGGGTCATTTGGCAAAAATTAGAAATTTGAAGGTTTTTGAGAAGTTTGATCGGGAGTGGACCTTTTGATATCGAGGTCGGATTTCGATTCCGGAAGTTGGAGTAGGTCCTTAATGTCAAATTTAACTTGTGTGCAAAATTTGAGGTCAATCGGACGTGATTTGATAGGTTTCGGCATCGAATGTAGAAGTTGGAAGTTCAAAAAATCATTAAGCTTGAATTGGGGTGTGATTCATGGTTTTAGCGTTGTTTTATGTGATTTGAAGGCTCGACTAAGTTCGTAATGTGTTTTGGGACGCGTTGGTATAATTGGTTAAGGTCCCGGAGGCCTCGGGTGGATTTCGGAAGGTTAACAGATCGATTTTGGACTTAAGAAAAATGCTGAAGTTTTAGCTTCTGGTGCGACCGCACCTGCGAGTTCGCAGGTGCGCGGAAAAGGCTCGCAGAAGCGAAAGGGAAAAGGCTGCCTAGGACCGCAGAAGCGGAAAAAGTTGCTCACCCGCGATAGCGCAGGTGTGAAGGCAATGGCCGTAGAAGCGGCAAGGGCCGAAGGTGTGGAAGAAGTGCCGCAGAAGCGCCCTAGGAGTCCGCGGGTGCGGGAGTCATTGGGAAGAATTCTTAAAAGAACGGGGCTCAGCCATTTTTGCCATTTCTCTTCATTCTTGGGCGATTTTGGAGCTTCTTGAGGAGAGTATTCACCTAGCAATTTGGAGGTAAGTTAATCCCACCCATTTCAAGTTAAATACTTGGTTAATATAAGGATTTAAACATGGAAATTAGTAGAAATTGTGGGGGGTTTGATAGAAAACCTAAAAATTTATATTTTTGGATTTTGACCACGAATTTGAGCATGAAATAGAAAATAAATCATATATTTGAGTTCATGATGTTATGGGTAATGTTTATCTTCGAAAATTTCCGAAAATTGGGCACGTGGGCCCCGGGGTGAATTTTAGGAATTCTTCAATTTAGTTTGGAAAATCACTTTAATAGTTAGGATGTGAACTCTTGAGCATGTATTGGCTATTCTGTATAACATTTGACTAGCTTCGGGTCGTTTGGCATCGAGTTGAGGATTTAAAGCAAAAGTTTGTACTGAAAAGTAAGCTTTGAGACGAGGTAAGTCTCTTGTCTAACTATGTGAGGAGAAACTACCCCTAGGTGATATAATTAATATTTGCAATTTGTTGCAGGGACTACGTACGCACGAGGTGACGAGAGTCCGTACATAGTTATATTCATGTTATTGTCCGGGTAGACTTAGGTTCACATCATGTTGTACCTGTACTATAGGAATTATCCATGCTCGTTTCATTATTTTATTTCACATTATGACTTGAGACTAGACATGTGTAGAGTGATAGACTTGCTATTGTAGAGATTTCGTGAGTTTCATGATTTTCCACGGAATAATGGTGTTCCTCTTACGAATTTCTTATGCGTTATGCGTTTTCATCGAATGATTTTCCTTACAAATTATAACTCACACGTTTATTCGTGAGTGGGGGTTGAGGACCCGTTTAATCTTCTTATTCTAATGGGATCGGCCCGCTCGCCTCGGCAGGATTTATGTACCACACTCTCATGGGAGCGGTCCGTTCGCCTCGGTAGTTTAATAGATGCATCTATGGTTCGCACCGTTCGACCATCGGCAGTGCACAGTTTAATATTCATGTCTGATCGGGTCGTACGCCTCGACATTTCTATAAAAATATCCTCATGGAATCGTGCGTAATATTTGGCAAGAAGCCAGGGTATCTATGAGGATTTCTCCGATTCGAATTATAACAACCTATTTGGTGAGGTCCATTATACATATTTATATGCGCTCTGGTTGAGGAGGTATTTGCTAATTGAGATCTTAAGTTTATTGTAGCTAGGAGAATTGTACCACATATTTACACTGGTTTATTTATTTATTTACTCTGTCTCATATTTTTGCGTCTCCTTATTGTACCTGATATTATTGGCCCACTAGTGAGTGTCGATGTCGTTCCCTCGCCATTACTCCTCCGGGGTTAGGCTAGATACTTACTGGGTACACGTGGATTTACATACTCATACTACACTTGCTGCACATTTTGTGCAGGTACATATATGTCTGGTGATCTTTTGGGCACAGAGGCGCGGCTATTGCGGAAAATTATCGTGAGCTGCATTTCATGTTACGATCCGCATCCTGCAGAGTCTCCGTCAGAGTTATTTTTATTGTCATGTCTCATTTGTATCTCAGACAAATGTTATATTTTATTTTATTTTCTAGTTGATGCTTATGCACTTGTGACACCGGGTTTTAGGGGTGCTTATGGGTTGTCCTTTATTGTAGTTGTGAAAACATTATCATTAACCTTGTAAATTTTTTTTCTTACTATTTAATTGATGAAATTATGATTTCAAAAATACTAAAATGAGTAATTAAGTTAAACATTCATTTTTGGCTTGTCTGACGGCAATGTTAGGCGCCATCACGACCTCTAGTGGATTTTGGGTCGTGACAACTTCCATCATCTCGAACTCACAGGACATATCTTTCTTAAAAGTTTCAAACAAACTTGGGTTATTACCCCTGAAAATAAGATCATCAACAAAAAGACAACAAGTAAGATATCTCCATTAATATGAACTTTAAGGTAAATAAAATATTCATGGCGACAACGAGTAAACTCATTGTCTTGAAAATACTTATCGATGCAACTATTTCGTGCTCGTGGGCTTGCTTTAATCCATATAAAGCTTTCTTCAACCGTAATACTTTATATTTATGGTTTTTTACCACAAATCCCAATGATTGTTCAACATAGACTTCTTCTTCAAGATAGTCATTCAAAAAAGCTGACTTGACGTCTAGTTAATGGATCTTCCACTTTATTTGCGCTGCCAAAGCAAACGAATCGACTCTATGTGGGTAACAAGTGCAATAGACATCTTCATAGTCAATGCTTTTCCTTTTCTTGTATCTTTTAGCCACAAGTCATGCCTCGTATCTCCCCACATCTCCATCAAGATTCTTCTTTGTCTTGTATACTCATTTTACTCCAATTGCTCGATGGCCCTTGGGAAGTGTTGTTAACTCCCAAGTGTTGTTCTTATCTATTGACTCGATCTCCTCCTGCATGGCTTATATCCACCTTTTGTCTTTAACAACTTCATCAAAGTTCATTGGTTCACTATCAACAAAGAGACAATACAAACAATCAAAATTAGTAACTTTTTATGTGTCATCATAGAGCTCTTGAATACTCCTCGTCCTTTGCGGTTGTTCATCTGAACTTTGTTGAGAAGAAGGAGATGCAATATTGGTTGGAGAAGGAGGTGGAGTTGTATCTTGCACAGGTTCCACGGTCTCTGGTTCTTCTTCAACACCAAAGTATGGAAGAAAATCATAGGAAGTTTCTTCCCGAGCTTCCTAATTCCATGCCAATTCTTCATCAAATTCAACATCATGACTCACCACCACCTTACCGCTGCTTGGGTTGTATACCTTGTAGCCTTTTGAACTCGTTTCATAACCAACAAATACATGCTTGACACTTCGATCGTCAAGTTTCGCTCTCTCTTGCTGTGGCACATGAGCTTAGGCTATGCTCCCAAAGATTCTCAAATACTTAACACTTGGCTTTCTTCCACTTCATGCTTCTTGAGGGGTTTGATCTCTATCATTTCTTGTTGGAGACATGTTGTTCAAATAAACTGCGCAAGAAACAGCTTCGGTCAAAATTTTGTGGGCATACTTTTAGCTTTCAATATACATCAAGTCATATTAAGAATCGTTCAATTCTTTCTCTCTGCAACTCCATTTTGTTGGGGTGAATAAGGTACCGTTAGAGGGCGACGAATTCCATGAGACTGACAGAAGTCATTAAATTCTTTTGAGGTGAATTCTCCTCCTCAATTGGACCTTAAAACTTTTATTTCATAGCCCCTTTTTTCCACAAGTACTTTAAATTTTTTAAAAGAAGCAAAAGCATAAGATTTTTGGTTCAAGAAATAAACTTAAGTCTTTCTACTAAAGTCATTAATGAAAAGAAGAAAGTATATACTTTTACCAAAGGAAGGTGGATTGATTGGTCCACACACATCACCAGATGCAGATGCGGATGCAGATGCAAGGCATGGATACCAGGTTCAACTGAACCCAGTACTTTTGGCGCAGAACATAAATTTATGTGTAAAAATTCAATATTATTGTACTATATAGCAATATGAACCCATAACTTTAAAAAATACAATGGATTAAATGCTAAAAGCTTTACAAGTTGAACTTATAAAACTTAAATCCAAGATTTGCCTCTGCACATCAGTGTGAACAAGTTGAAGCGGTTTGGTTGATCTTGACATGGCCTCCTTTCGAAAACTCCTCCTTGCATGTTTTCCAAGAAGACAACTTCACACAATTGATTGGGATGGTTGATTGATGGTATCCCATGCACCATGTTCTTTTCTCCCATTGATTTGAGCGCTTCAAAATTCAAGTGGTCAAATCGCATGTGCCAACACCATGATTCATCTTGCACATTAGCCTTCAAACACTTTGCATCAATTGTTTTAAGATTCAGAGAAAACAATCTATTATTTGCCATATGCACTTTAGCATGTTCTTTATTAAATACTCATTAAAGATGAGAAATAAATATAACGTCCTAAAGAGAAAGAAACCAAAAAGAGAAAGTAAAAGAAAATGGTGTGTCTCTCTGGTGCCACTTCCCTCTTTATATGCATTTTCCTAATATTCACATGATGATCTTGAAGACTCTCTTCAATCGGCCTATGATTTGGCGCGAATGACAGAAGCAGGTTATTTTGTGGCTGATTACCAAAACTTTAGCTATAAGATAAAAGCTGCTGCTGATAATCTTGAATTAGCGATTAAGGAAGTCCGCGAAGGCCAGTTCAAAGATCAACATTTGTTTAGAATCAAATCCACCAGATCAAGATGTTTATTCTCTTTCTCATCTTCATTTTTCTCTTTTTCGATAGAACCTCTTCTGCATATTCTTCAAGAACAAGTTCATGTTTCTGCTTCTAGCTCTATGCTTGTGACTGCTAAATGTCTTTGTTACTCTAAGTCAGAGCACGTACGGCATTACTTTAAGTCATTGATTAACACTGTTAAACCAGCAATCCCAGGGTTTATACAGTTTACATTTTCGTTTGAACATATAGAAGAGCAACAAATACTAGACTAATTATGATATTACACAACAGCTGCTGATGCCGGTGTCGCCAAAGCAGGAAAAGTTGAACCTCAGGAGAGGAGAATGAAGTAAAGAGCTGCACCGCGAGATGTTATTCATAAACTGCTGAAATCATATAATATTCTTGATTCTAGGTGTCTTTTAGAACCTGCTAAATATAATTCAGTTAGAAATCATAAACTGCTGAACTACTAATACTGAATGAATGTTAATTGAGTGCAGGTTTAATAAGACATCATCAAATAGATTTGAACCAAAAGAAAGAGATTTTCTTCATATCTTAAGTAATGTTAAGATGTCACTCACATGCAAATGTATTCTGTAACTGAAAAAGTTATCAATAAGCTATGGTTTGAATTTGTATGTTATTCGTAAATAAATATAACATTGTGCATTTCTTCTGTTTCATGCTGCCCTGATTTAAGCTACTGAAGAAATATTCATTCTGATATATTCAAAAATATGTTAATACACAGACGCGAAGAATGTTTGTTTCCATTTAATAAGGGATCAAAGAGGTTACCTAAGAGCAGCTCCTTTACATTTCAGAGAGACTTCATTGGAGGTTAAAAGTGCAATTTGCTTCTCTTTTTCTGTCGCGCCATTTTCCTTCATGAAGATCATATCAAGTAACGAAAAAGAACTTATGACCTCAACCTTATGATTTAGTAGTATATTTTAGAGGTAAAGGGCTTCCTATTTCCTTGTGTTTATTGATGAAGAAAATTTACCAGCATATCTTTTATACATTCCAAAAGTTCGTCCACGAAAGTCCAGGAGCTTTCCTTATATATCATGATCAATATGCGGAAGTAGTTTACAACCTGTACTGAAAAAAGGGATTAACAAAGCTACAGATATACAGGAAAATTCTGTCATTAGTATTCAGAGGTCATGGCGCCTACAGACCTGTTTAATGATTTCTGTTTCCAGCTGAGCCACATTTTCCTCTTCTGAAAAATGTTTTCTTGATGTTGCTTTCAGTACCTGTATCATTGCATTAGTTATCCGCTCAATCTTCTTTTCACTAAGAAATGCTCCAGCAATCTGTAGATAGAGTTTAGTGGATTGTTTGGAAGCGTCAGGACAAGAACGAAACAGGATTTTCATTCGATAACTATTGACGAGAAAGAAATGATAGTATATGAAATTGCATCAGTTGAGTACAGGACCAACCTTGATGCATTTACTTAATGATTTCAATATCTTCGCGCAAATTTCACCATCGGTTTCCTGCAATATAAAATGTAACTCAACCTTGGTTACTGAAAACAACAAACAGAATGAAAAAAAGAGTTCAAATAGAATAAATACTGTAGGTTACCTTATTCAAAGCTTCAAGTAGGGATGGTACAACTCGGCGCACAAGTTTATTCAGATAAGAATTTGTGAGGTTGAAAGCAACAACTTGGGAATGACATGGACAACATTGAGGTAACCTCCAAATTGCTTCTTTCTTCTCAATAGAAAGTTTTGCTGAAAGCAACAACTTAGGCATGGCTTGGACAACAATTAGGTATTAGAAATACAGATAAAATCAAAGAATAGGGAGAATGAAATAAAGGGAGATACCTGAAACAGCTATATTTCTAATAAAATAAAGGGAGATACCTGAAACAGCTATATTCCTAATATCACCATCATGAAATTTCACAAGTGGTATCAATATGTCAGAAATCTGCGCAAATAACGTTTACATAATGTCAAATTTGAATAAGAAAGTCATATGCAGAATGAAAATCCAAGTTTCGCAACTAACCTGATCGATCCATGGGAAGAGCTTTACTTTGAACTTACTAATTAAGTGAAATAAAACTTTACATGCCATAAGTTTCTCCGTCAGAATAACACGCTCAATGGCACTGTAGAGAACTGCAGTGTGTTAGAGAAAGCCAAAGTATGTTAAGAATCTTAAGGAAACAAGTCTTCAAATTTCAGCTGGAAAAATCCACCTTATTCATGCTCCGCACAGCAACTTGTCCGGTCAATATAACTTATCATCTATGCTAAACTTGGTTATCTGTTAATTCTAGTTACCAACTTAAGCATATGTATAATGCCATTTCCAGTCATTTATTTAACAGGAATATAGTACAATTTTCAGCTGAAAAGTGTGGAAACTAACCATCCAATTAGTCATGAAACAATTTTGTAGTTTGAGCATAACTTTTGGCGATCATTAGACAGATAAAAGTATATAAAGAAGAGACGAACCTCCAATCAGCTATTTCATAGATTTCTTCATCTATAAAGCCAAGTCTAGCAGACTGGAGCAAATTAGGCATAAGATCGTTCACATATGGATAAAAACCAGATCCGAGACAACTAAGAAGCTCCGCCCATGCCTTCCACATAAATAGAGAACACATTATATTGGAGCACTTAGGTACAAGAAAATTATGTACACTTCATTTTCTTCAAATGGTTTGGATCATACGTACTCGTAGAAGGGTGACTTTCAAACTATGATCATCCTCTGCTAAATACCATCGCACAGACAAGAGAAGGGCCACAACCTTACATAGATGAAAGTTCTCAATAAAATTAGTTATAGAGGTAAATTGTAATTACGTCGATACAACTTAAATACTACAGATTCGAGTGCTTGTAAAAGAAGTAACAGAGAAAAATCACCTCTGCAGCATCTTTCTTAAATAAATCCTTTCCAACAGCCATTGCAACTGTCCAAATGCACTCAACAGCATTGTCTTGTAGCGACTTACTTGCAACCGATGGCCAAATCATTGCATCAGCTAAAATTTTCTTTAGGGAAGTGATGACCAGGTCATAGCATTTACCGAAGAGATCCTGTTCAAAAGCTTGTCAGACACCACCATCAAATCCGAATCACTAAGGAAAAACTAAGTCAGAGTTTCTATCATGATGGACCTTTGATGATCTTGCCACTGATGCTAGAGTATTTAAGGCCTCGGCTTGCAGCACCGGACTTGGGCTCTAATGGGAAGCAACGATTAGTGATCATGTTAAACATAAGCAAATAACATTTTCAAGCTAAAGGAAATGCCAATTCAAATCTAAACACCTTCAAATTAGCACAAAATGGTATATCTTCTTCTTCTAATTCAAAGTTATCAGTGTAATGGAACAGTACTTTTCATTCATTAAAATCATAGTCCAATACTCTATAAACTGTCTAAAGTCAAACATAGGAGAGCATAATTTTTCTATAAACTGTCTACCTGGACGAGGGCAAGTAATTTCCTCACAATTGTGTCCAAGTACGGTTCTAAAATGCATGACTTGCAACCCTCACAAAGGTAATTCATTGCTGAAGCAGCAACAGCCTACAAAAATTGATTTTTTGTCATAAAGCAATAAGACTTCATAATAAGGAGGATGGTCATAGCAGCATATCATCAGAATTACGACTTAAAGTAGACGAACAAAACTCTGTCGTAGTTGCTTTCATGTCAAAATGATACTGACAAGGAAAAACCATTAAATATTTGAATTTGGCTATTAGCACAGATTAGTCTTCCTCACCTGCCTGTTGGGATAGTGGTCATCTTCAAGCGCCAAATACAGCGAAGCAATAAGCCTGTGACCGTGTTTATCTTGCAGATGTGGAGACAGTTCTAAACTCATAGCTTTAATTGTTCCAATAGCAGCAAGACGAACGTTGGGAGAAGAATCTAGCATTGATTTCAAGACCATATTCATCACTTCAGATAGATGATCCCTCATCGCCTGAGAGTAATAAAAGAATACCAACTGTTCTTTAGGTAAAAATGGAGTCACGACTTAGAAAGAAAAGGTCTTGCAACTTCTAATCAATCGATCCATGAGCCAATTCAGAGGTTCAATCACTCTAACAATATAAACCATGAAAAACTTATGTAATTTCCATTAAAACAACAAAAAAAGTTCGGGATAAAAACAAATCAGTATTCATTCTTCATACCAACTATCCTATCATGTACATATACTGCAAAACAGACACACATATACTTATATGAAATGTATATGTGTATATGCTTAGCAATCTACTTGTAGAAGTGACCATATTTAGCAATCAATTTTCTGATCAAAGCATTAAATTGAACAATAATATGCAAAGCTTTGGCGTATACCTTTGCACATCCTTTTGTAATGACACCAATGACTGTAACTGCTGCATATCGTTTCTGCCATTCTGGTGCAGCCATAAGAGTTGGTAATTCCTTGAGTAAAACAGTCATACAGCTTTGATCACCCGTTGCCATTGAAATCCTATACATACAAGTTACTCCAAGAAGATAATTCCGCGAAGTTCCCAAACATAAACCATTCACATAGTCTACATCACCCATTGGATCATCCTCGATACGCGAAATCACCTCAATCAACTCAGAAATCAGCCTTCTTAGGATCTTTTTACGTATCCTTTTTATAACATAATCATCAAAAGCACTCATCATTTCTACAGCATGATATCTTGTATCTTCTCTGAATTGATTAGTCTCAGCAATGGTAACCATAGTATCAAACACTTCATCAAAATGTGACTCGAAAAATCTTGGCTCAACCCACGCTAACTTGACTAATTTCCTTAGACTTTCCTGCGCATAGTACTCCTCGTTATCATTAATGAGAAAACTCAATACCCCTTTTAGCATTGGCATCAATAGACCATTTAACAGAAAATAATAATCACTAGACATTTGTCCAACGAGATGAATTGAAGCAGCCAAGGCTAAACGTTTTCTCAATCCATTGAAAGAATTAAGCTTATCCAAGAAGTCGAAATAGAGATAGTTAACATAAGGTTCCAATTGTTTACGTAGACTCATTGGCAACTTCAAAAAGAACATAAGGGCAAATTCTTGAACGAACGATGTACCCGAATGTAAAAGCTCGTAAAAGCAACTGAGCATACCCGGCCACTCGCCTTGTTTCTTGGTAATAATGAAGTTGAATACCTCAGATACTGTCTTCCAGATTGGCTTACAAATTCTACTGGAATTTTCTTGTCTAAGAATTTCAAGAAACACGATTTTAAGATCGGTTTTGATCATGGGGGAGATGAAATTCCACACACTCTCAAAATGACTAGGCGAATCGATCAGATTCTGAAGAAGAGATGCACATTCGGATTTGATTTTAGGGCGAGTCTGAGAGTGAAGTAAAACCTTTGAAATTTTCAAAGACAAGGCATTTGGGTATTCACGTTTTAAGAAAAAGTACAAGTTTTCGGCTTCTGATAAAACTGTTTCAGTAGGTGATGCTAAGTTAGCAACGAGTGTTTCTATGGCGTCATGATTTGGAGAGCCAAGAATGTCTCTGGCTTGCATTCGAAGAGTGTCTTTTTCGAAATTTGGAGGAGCTCTGGCTTTCTTCCGGGGCTTGTGATCATCATCAGCCATTACAGGGCGGAGCTTGTTGTTTCTTTTTGGAAGAATATCTGACTTTAAAGAAAGGGGTTTGTCAATTTTGGAATTCGAAGGAGAAGCCATTGTTGCAGAGAAACAAAGAAGAGAATGAAGTGTACAAAGAGAAGGGGTTTTGGCGGGGGTTTATATTCAGTTGCAGCCGTTTATACATTTGGTGGTTATTAACGGCCTTTACCTGCCTACGTGGAACAAAGACAAGAAAGGTTCTTTTATCTATTTTTGAGTATAAATTTTTGAAGTCTTTGTTGGTTAATATACTAGTTAAGCGAGAGTGTAATGCATGAATTATTTTTGTAGGGTATAATAATAAGTTGATGGTTATTTTATGGATAAAATATAGTGTAAAGATTATTATGCGGTGAATGATAATATTTTGTAATGTTATGTGAATTAATGTTTGCATAACTTAATGTACAACAACAACAACATATGTAGTAAAATCTTATTAGTGGGGTCTGGGGAGAGTAAAGTGTACGCAAACCTTACCCCTACCCCGAAAAGGGTAGAGAGGTTGTTTCCCGGAGACTCTCGGCTTAACAAGAGAGACAATGATATCATAAAAGAAACAAAAGAAAAAGCATGTAACAACAAAAGATGTCAGAAAGAAAATAATAACAACGAATAATTGAAAGGACAATAACACAAAACTATGCAAAACAACAATGTGAACACACCATAGACCGCTAACAAACCTAAACAAAACTCTATCAGACTACCCGGTACAAAGAGGGAAGAACTCTCGACTACTCTTTAGCCTACCACCCTAATGCTCGACCTCCACATGTTCCTATCAAGAGCCATGTCCTCGAAAATTTGAAGTCACGCCAAGTCCTGCCTGATTACATCGCCCTAATACTTCTTAGGCCGCCCTCTGCCTCTTCTCGTACCTGCCAAAGTCGACCGCTCACACCTCCTAACCGGTGCATCTAGGTTTCTCCTCTGCACGTGTCCGAACCATCTAAGCCGCGCTTCCCGCATCTTGTCGTCCACGGGAGCCACTGTTAGTAATCTGTATTGCTGTAAAATAAAACAATAATTTTTTTGAAAATACAGAAACAGTGAGAAACCTCACCAGCGCGGGCTCTTGCGTGGGCTTAGCGTGGCCACGCTAGTGGGATTTACCTGGGACAGTAAAAAACCTGACTAGCACGACCACTAGCGCGTGTTGAGCGCGGGCGCGCTAGTCCAGGCGTCCTCAGCTTCTCTTCAAAAAAAAATAATACAAGAATAAATCGAGCCCACTGAATACACAGTGTGTCCTTAAGAAAATTATTCCCCTCAAGTACCCGAGGTTTGGGAATATATCCTCCCAGGATAAAACTAAAACACACTGGAATATTTTTGTGCAGAAGAAGAAGAAGAAAAAGATCAGAAAATTTAGTAAGTAAAGATTCTGGGATTCAAGGCATATTTATAGCCAATTTCGTATTATTTCTGAAAAGGTTTTGCAACCTTTCAGAACAACCATAGTTGTTGGAACAGGTGTGAAGATTGCGGGAAAAATTAAAAACGGATTAAAATAATCCGGGAAAAACGGACCGGACCTTTGTCCAAAAAGATTAATCAATCAATCGATTTTTGATCAAATCCAAAGCCGAAGCCGAAGCTGAAGCCGAGCCGAGCCGAGCAACGACGACGACGACAACGCGAGGCTTGCCTTCTTCTCAACTCTTTAAGAGCTAGAAGAAGAGCTTCTCTATATATACATATAGATTTTCTTTCCTTCTTCCAATGAGGGAAAAGTGCACTAATTCAAAACTTCACTTCCCTCAATTTCTTTTCCCACCATTTTCCATTCACTCTCTTTAAGCTACACCAAGCT